>JAMZAV010009226.1:0-25968 GCA_024449915.1 Sweltsa coloradensis | reverse complement strand
AACTTCTTTATCATCTTTCTTTGTGCTACGCTCTCCATTAGGAGTAGTGAGAAAGGTAACATGAAGGTAGTCGCGGTGGAGCGTGATTGCAACTACTGTGGAATTGTTCCCCGTTTTCCTTGCCACTAGAGAATAAGAAAGTATTCTATACAGTAGCACACTGTTTTTGCCCTATCCCCACCATTTCTAAAATATTTTTAGGCCTACCGTACATATAAAGTCGGCTCTAATTTTAAAAATCGATGCTGTAAGGGTAGTGCTAATATGTGTGGCGCTTGCGTTGACAGTATATAGACACAGTCTAACACGTGTTATATTTTATATTTTGTCTACGGGCCCCCGGGGGGTGGTGGAAGGGGGAGACAACGCACCAAAAAAGAAACGAGGCGATCAGCAAAAACGCACAGCGGAGCCTGGAGTAAAAACGGAAAGGTGTGTGCCTCCCATTTTCAATCAACTTTTTATTAGTCTCAGGTAGGCAAAAAACAGACAAATTTTAAAGAGGGTATTATAGGGTCTATCATATAACGTAAATTTTTTTAATGCCCGATAAAGTTTCTAAAGATAAGAGTACTACTTCCTCGACAATTCGAATTTGTAGTTTGAAATTTGGGAAAATTTTTTGAACAAAAACATTGGCCCCCAACCATAAATATAGGACTTCACATGTTTTTTTATTTGGTTACTTTGAAATTCAGCTATTTGATTTTGAAGTCTATTGAGTCCAAGTTTGAAAAGAGTCTTTTTTTAAAAGTAGTGTAGCTCGTAATGTTGCGGCGTTACTCGGCGGAAACCCCCGGGGCTATTTATCTCGCCATTATCCGCGTCGACTTACGAGATAAACGAGGCGGAAGGTTGTCAAGGAAAAGCATGCGTTCACTTGCGATCCCGGCCGATAATGCCAGTGGTAGACTTTTTGTCCCCGGGGTCTGGACTTTTTAGGACGTGCTAACTGGGATGGTATGTGTATACGGCATGTACATGTATTATCATTTACCCTTGATCAGTAAAACGTTTTTTTTTTTTTTATGTGTTTTTTATCCTGGTGCGCCCAGCCGAAGGGTTTTTCTATGACCAATTTACGTCATTGTTTCATTCTACGTGCGTTTATCTCCAATTTAACCCCCCCCCTCTTCCTTGGCAGCTTTAATTTTCGCAAACTCGAGGCCTACAGTCAAGTTTTGTCATTAAAAGACCGGGCTATTTTCTTAGTGTTTCTGCGATCCGATCACGAAATTCGGCGCATTGGCATCTTTTTTTGTTCAAGTGCAACCGATCAGGGGTATTAGGGTATAGTTCGCCCAGTAAAGCTTGTTTGCCGTTTATCTCTCCCCCCCGGGTGGTTCCCCGAGTCGCAGTAACATCAGTGGCTAGATGGCTCTCCCCACGCGCTCTCGCTGTAAATCAGAAAACTCTCTCTCTGTGCCATCCCTTTAAAAAAGCTTCGATGTCTTTCAATGATAAAAATGTCCCGAACTAATACGTTAAAAGGAAAGTTTAACAAATTGCTTTTTTTTTTAAAATTTTATTTTGGATTTTTGTCTAATTAAAATTTGCTTTTTCAAAATGGCTTTTTTTCTTTTTTTCTTTTTATTGCATAATGGCGACCCCTCGCACTATGGTGGGGTAATTAAAGGTCACAGGTTCTTAAAAAATAAGTTATACATATATTAAATCTACAAGGCAGTATAAAACAAACATCATAAAATCCCTTTAATAAATAGGCTACTTTTAAATTGAGCATGAGAATGATGTATAAAATAAAAATATATTAAAAATAGGAAAACGTTTAAGTCCCGCCCTTTGTTGGATAGCGAAATTGGTGCTTTTGAGCTGCTTTGTTTTACGGGGATTTTCTGTTGTTTGTGAAAAAATATTATTAGTCGAAGTTTTTTTTTAAAATTAAAATTTAAATTAAATTTAAAAAATTAAATTAATTTTTTTTAAAAAATCGTAATTTTTACGTTTTTTTTAAAAAAAAAAAAAATCGAAAAATTTGCAATTTTCATAAGAAATAATTATTCGTTTTGCGTCAATTTTGCCGGAATTTTAATTCATAAAAATTAAGGTTCTATAAAAAAATCATTACAATGGGAAAGCAGGGTGTATAGTCAAAGAATTTTTTTAAAAAAGAAAAACCCAAAAAATTTGTTTTCATGAGAAAAATTTTTTCGTTTACCCCTCAAATTTCACCGAAATCTTAATTCAAAAAAATAAGTTTTTGGTTAAAAAATCATTAAAATGGGAAAAAGATGTAAGTGTTTAAGTCGAAGAATTTTTTTAAAAAATCGAAAAAAATCGAAAATTGCTTTTTTAAAAGAAAAATTTTCCCGTTTTGCGCCAAAACGTGGCAGTTTAAGTTCAGAGATTTCGAAGGCCCCATAAAATTATCGCAATGGAGTATCGGTTTTTAGCCGGAATCGTTTAACAAACACACAAAAATAAAAAAAAAAGAAAAAAAAAAACTTTTCCGGGATTTTTTTCTCCGTGTAGTAAAGGGGGAAATCTTCGTTTTCGCTCGTACGCTCCTTACGCTCCCAACAAAAAAGGGGACATACCCTTGAATTTTGTCGAAGTATACTGTCCCGTTTTCAATTGCCCTTCTTAAAAGCTACAATTGAAAAAAGCATTTGCACCAAGTAGGTATTATTTTTTGTGTGGCGTTTTGTGTTATCTATCTTTTTTATTTTTGGTAAACTTTGAAAAGAGTTACCCCCCGCATATGTGACCCCTTTTTGGCATCTCTTTTGTTGGCTGGGGGGGTATTGTAGAAAATCCTTTTTCCCTCGTTTATTTTGGTGAATATTTTATTGTTGTTATATTTTTACCATTTTTTTTTACAATATTATGTTAAGGGAGTCATACATGCACGGTACACACTAGGTTTTTCTTTTTTTTTTTAAAGTTTTTATAATGTTGTCTATAAAAAGGCCCCCCAGGATGCAACTGCCTTTTTTTTGTAGTTTAAAATTTCATAATGTGTGTGTGCTATCCCAATTTTTATCCCATACCTAACAAATGATTCGAAATAGCAGGGAAAGAAATTTTTTGCTGTTAAACACCCGTGGATCTCATCACTCCAGTGAAAAGCAGCAGAGCTCAATTTGGGGTCATTTTATTTAATGTGCTTCCCAATTAAATTTTCATCTACTGTACCCCAAGGAAACCCGTGTTTGTGATCCTGCTATTTTGAATTTTTACCCATTCTAGTTTGGGATTGTCAATTTTTTTTGGGTATAGAGGGAACTGGAAAAAGTTTTTGATATATATTCATTCCTAGTTTATTGTTGAAGCCAATGTTGGATTAAATTTGCTGCAAGTTGGACCCCCAAACTAGTTTAAAAACACTTGCTATGATAAGAGCAGTGATATCGTCAGCAAAAGGATCATTTGATATGTTCCTAATTTTTGGAGATCATTTATAGATGTATTAAAAAAATGGAGGGATTTAGTACGTGCCTTGGGGCACTCCGCTTTGGTTTTCCCCAATCTGAATAGATTTCTGAAAAATTTTCCTTTTCCGTTTTTTCATGCAAATTTTTAGTTTTTTTTTACGCTTGGTTAAAAATAGTTTTAAACCATTTTAGTGCATTATCTCGAAGCCATCATTTCAATTTTTTTTAAGTCCGTGATGAAACACATAAAATGCCTTGCTTAGATGCAAAAATATCCCAAGGGCATACTCCCTTTTATCCATGGTTTTTGAGAGCTGATTTTTCTATTTACTGTGCTGTGATTTTTGATTTTTTTTTTTGAAATCCTGTTGGGAGTTTGCCCAGTTTTTTTGTTTTTTTTTAAGAAGTCAAAATCTATTTTTTACTATTGTCTCTAAATTTTTGAAAAATTTTTGGAATATTGAGGGGCCTATGGGCCAAATTGTTGTATTTTTAAAGATATCTTTTTGTGTGGGGGTTTTGTGACAACAGGGTTTTCTTTTTTTGGGAAATTTGTTCCTTTTGTTAGGGAGTGTTTTAAATAGGGGGACTAAGGGCCCTTTTTATTATATGTACTTTTTTTTTTATTACTATTGTGGGGTTTTTCACCCCACCCAAGGGATGACGTTTTTTTTAAGCTAGAACAATGTCGACTATTTTTTTTTCTTTTACTTGAGCAAAGGGTCATAGAGTTTTTTTTGGTTCTTGATGTTTTTTTATTATTCAATAGGGTCTTTAGGGTAACTAATTTGTTGGTCTGTTCCCCCTTACCATTTTTAGAAATTTTAAAAAAAAACGGGTTTAAAGATCTGCTACTTCCTTCGGTTATCTACCTTTTTTACCGTTTGTTTGGATAAATTTTTATATTCAATTCAATTTTTAGTAGTACGTACGGTACGCGGCGGCGGGTAGGGTAGGTGGGCAAAAATAGATATTGTCCCGGCAACTAAATCTTTCTTTAATCCGAAAAGAGAAACTATGAAAACCCCAAAGGTTTTGTAGAGTTTGACAAGCAATTTTGGTGGGGGGCCCTACCCGGGTAACTTTCCCCTTTCTCCCTTAGTTACATAGGCAGAGTGGTAATAGGGCCCCTACAGTTGAGGCACCCTTATACCAACTAAACCAAACAAAAGTCAAAAACCCTAAAATTTTATACCTTATAGGTTTAGCTATAAATAAATTTTTAATGCGAAGTTCCCGGTTACTCGATAGGCTATATAGTCGCGTTGAGGATGCTCACGCTCTCTTTTTTTTTATCGAGAACGTTTCCCTTAATGTTTTTTTGAGTTTTGAGACTCTGAAATGCGGGGTTTATGATAGAGAAAATGCTCCTCTACCCAAACCAAACCCCAATGGACAGTAGGGGGGGCCCCTATGTGTGGTGAGTGGCACAGCCTTTTCCGTTACACCAGTGGGGGCTTTTCATTTCCCGACAAAGACCGACTTGCAGCGATTGTGGGTTTGGGGGGGGGGGGGGGCGATGTGTTAGCAAAAAGGAATCAAGTTAAAAGCAAAAACATTTAGTTTCGAAGTTTTTAGTTTTAATTTGTGTTAACCCGTTGGGCCCAAAAAACGCGGGCCCAATTGAATTGTCGGTTTGTGAAGCTTACTATCAGCTTTTTCCCAATTTTTTCTCCCAGAAATTTTTTTGGGTACCAAACAAATAAATGTGGGCCTGTAAAACAGACCACCCCCCAAGACACCAAATTTGACCCCCAAGCTTCTTAAATATAAAATTAGATATCAAAAAAGTATACTTTTTTTTTACTGATACACACGGAAAAAACAATCCAAAGTGATCATTTTACCTCCCTTCCCCAAAATAGCTAAGATTCAGTGGCCCTTGCACAAAAAAGGGAAATAGGGTTTTTTAAATCGAACTTTTGTGTTTATACCTAAATAATAATGGGTTTGCTCTTTTAATTGAACATATTGTTTTAGTTAGTATTGGAGAAAGGGCGCGAAAAACGTTAGGGCATTACTCATAACACAGGTTTTTAAAAACTTTGTTTTTTTTTTTAGTGGTAGTAAGTAGTATGTTTTTTCAGGGGCGTATCCAAGGGGGCGAGGGGGGGGTTTATGGGGTTAAAGGGCCCCCCCCCCCCAAAGCCCCCAAAAAAAAAAAAAAAACCGATGTGATCGTTTGAAAAAAAATATAAGGAGGGAGCAAACCTAACATGATTTTACAAATTACAATTACTTACAAAGTCAGACTTCCACAAAAAGAAATTTTATGATTCGCATACCTTTAGGTATGTTTTTTTTTGACTTAAAACTGTTTAGAGGCGTTGAAAATGCAAATCGGGGGAAAAAAATTCGAGAAGGGCCTCCGGCGGTGGGGATTCGCACCAGCCCCCGTCCCTTTTTGGGCATATTGACCCCCCCCACATTGGCATTCCTGATACCCAAATAGTGTTCTTTATTCATAGGAAACGCTCATTGGACGCGTTGATAAGCGAGCACGTGATAAGCTAGACCCACATTGCACTTTTTTTAAAAATTTTAAAATTTGCGAGTTCGCTGCCCACGGGGCCCATTTTTCCAAATTGTTTATTATCCCAAGGTATTTGGGGAAAAACCCGTTTTGAAAGTAAACCTTTATTTTGTGGAAAATGAGTACATATACTTATAATTTTTATGTCATTGTTTTGTGGATGAAATCCACGCCTCTAGAGGCCCCTTGACTCTTGGGGAAAAAAATTTTTTAAACTCTTTGTTGCAAAAAATGACTGTTTTCCTCAAAAGTATTTGATTACTTTGGGTGGGTGGGATTAAAAAACTTTGGCGTTTTTTTGGCCATGGCACGTTACTTTTGTTTTTAATGTAATTTCCATCTACACTCTTATGGGGATCAAAAAAAAATTTAAAACATATTGGTGCCCTACGGACACTGAATATTTGGCTATCTCAGTTTTTGTTGCCGTTTAGTTTGAAAAAAATTTTCGTTAATTTCAGAAAATTTTTAATTTTTTGAACGATTTTTGCCACAAAACAAATGGCATTAATCGAGAACAGGAAGCTTGCGGATGGTAAAAATTTAAAACTCGATCGAGCCTCCCTTTGGGGGTTTTTTTAAATGGCGAGACATAAAAACAAAAAAACAAACAAAAACCCAAACAAAAAACAAAACCAGTGACTAATTTTTCCGGCAGGTCAAAGGGAAAAACGCTCGCTTCGCCGTAATTTAGCACAGTTGCTATTTTCTAGTCAATACAAAAAGGGTAGGCCTACATAAAGAGCTATGGATGAAATGCAAGCTGAAAAAAATTTTAAATTAAAAAAGCTACAATAATTAATTTTTCCAAATACCCCCACGCCAAAAGTCACAACTTTTTAAAATACTTGTGAAATTTGCGTATTTAATTTTAAAAGGTGTAATATTTTTTAGTTTTCGAAAAAGCAAAGTTTTTTTCCAAAATTTTCCGTAGTAGGTATCATGTTTTTAAAAAAGTATAAAAAAATTTTATTTTTAAATATTTTTTCCCCTAATTTTTAGCAGATATGAAAATTTTATGTGATAAAAAAAGTTCCAGCTAAACTGCGGGAAACAGCTTTACGCAGATAATAATTGGGCCTTTATTATAAAAAACACTGTGAAAACCGATTTGTTTTTCTTTTTTTTTGTCTGCGGTTTTTTCCAAATCTTTTTTTTGTACTACTTTTTTTACTGCACATAATATTCTGTTTTTATAGTGTAAGATTTATGTAGTAACTAGTAACCTTTTAAAAAATTTTTGTTCGGAAATTATTGAACTTTTCCGCCATCGGTAACTGGGGCCCTTCAACCCCCAAAAAATAAATTACAAAAACAGTCGAGCAAAGATAATAGCTAAGTAGAGCAAGTTTGAAAGACAAAATTATCTTTTAAATTTGGAAAAAGAATTTTAAAAAATTTTTCTAATGACGGAGGGGCAAATTACGAATCAAGCAGATCAATTAAAACTAAAAAATTTGCTTCTTTTATTATTTTGGTTTTAAAAATAAAGTTAAGTATTGTTAATTTGTATGCCAAGTGTGTTTTTTTTCATTGACTGTAGGCTAGCCCGGGGTTTTTGAGATTTATAATGTAGCCCAAAAAAAGGTTAAATTTAGGGTGGGGTACGTTACAGTGTCGTCGATCCGCTAAATTTTTTTTGTCATCCGTATGTTTGGTTTGGTACTTGCATGGCCCCAAAAAACAATATTTACAAAAAACAATGAGCTGATTGGATAACACGTAAAAAAAGTAAAATTTTTCACGCAACGTTTTGGAGCCCACTTTTTAAAACGAGCGGGCCTGAGAAAATATTTCTATTGCCAAGAGAAAAGCTTGCTGCTGGAGGGGGTTTGGGGGGGGAGCTTGGACTAATTTATGCGTACCACGTGTTCTTAAATGGCACAAAAAAAAATCTAGATGAAATCTTTATGTGCAATTTGGGTATCCCCAAGCAATTACAGTTTTACAATGATCGGCTTTAGATTTTCTCACGTGAAAGACCTTTAACGTTTGATTTTTTTTGGGTTTTAGGGCCCCCTTTTACCCTTTGTATTTTTATTTATCGACACTTAACTATCACACCCAATAATAAAAAATAACCAAATAGACCCAGTTTTATGACGCCGTTCTCCAATGCTCATTTGGTAAGAGCATCCGCCCCGACCGCCCTTTGGGGGCATAGGGGAGACCGGGCCCGGGGGTTTTATTCCCCGTGAGACAATTTTAATACAATATATTTTAAGATTTTCGTATTGACAGTCGCGTAAATTAAACACAGAACGACTCCAAACTGGGAAAACTATTTTACTTCCATTTTTTAAAAGGGCCCTTTCGCAATGAGTCCAAATCAGAACTTTTTGCTGTTGGGTGATTTTTTGGATTTTTATCACTGTCGGGGTTTTTAAACAGAAAGGAAGGTTTTTTTTAACATTTTTTTTTAAATTAAGTTAAGAGACTAGACTAGCCACTGTTTTAGACTAATTTCATTATATTTTGTGTGCAATGTTTTTACTTTCCAAACAGACGTCGACCAATTTTAATTTTTTTGGGAAACAATCTTTTAAACAATATTAGCTTCAAAATGGACCCTTATTTTATTATTTAAAAATTTGCCTGAAAAATTTTTAGGCCACCTATCAAGGGGCACCCTTTTTTTTAAAAAAAAAATCCCCCACGGCGAAAAAAAAACTCCGGCGGTGGGGGTTTGCCCCAGACCCCGGTTTGCCCACCCAAACCCCGTAGTCAAATTGAGTGTGACCCCCCCAAAAAACAATATTCCTACGCCACTGGTCGAGTACTTTGTGAAGTGGATACTCCAGCTCGCGCGAAAGAAACGCGCGGATGAAAGAAAGTCCCCGGGTTCGCTCCAAAAACGAGTAATTTTTAATTTTAAATTTTTTTCTGTTTAATTGACACGTATCATATACTAGGGAACAAAGATTTCGTTCCGTTACACTAAAAGTAAATATGTTTTCAACATGGGGGAGGCGAACCTAAAAATGAACTGAGACCGTTGCAGATCAAGCCTTTCTATAATTTACATTTCCCTGAATTTATACGTATGCACATTATGAATGCTGTGTACGTTTCTTTTTGGGCTCAGCGTGAAAAAAAAAAATGGTTTTATTCAAGCTTAAAACAGCTTACCAAATAACATAAAGTCTTACGTTGCCTGTTCATAGCAAACAGTAAAATGTATTATGCATTTAGTGGGTTTGATTAGGGTGAAAAGTTTTACTCTGTGGCCCAAAGAAAAATTTTATTTTCGAACATAAATAACCATCCTGTCACTCAAAAAGTCGTATCGCCAAGTGCGCCCCTTTTCTGGGGGGTGAAAAAGGGCCCAAAAAAGCGGCAAAAACAGCTTCGTAGTTCAGAGTTTTGCGGTAAATACACCACGATTTTGGTAATTTTTTATTTTATTTTAAGATAAATGTTAAAATTAGGACTTGGTGAGGGACATTTTCCCTAAAAAGTTTTGTAATTTTTTTATAAAGTCTAAAGGGGGAAGGTAAATTTTCAAAAATTTTCCAAGTTCGCAATTTTTTTTGCCATATTAATACAATTTTGAAAAACGACCAACAATCCTAGTAAATTTATCGTGAAAAAAGTAAAAAAAAAAATATGCCGATTTTGAAGTTGTGGGCCCAGTTCCAAAATGTCGGGGGGCACTGCACGCGCCCATATTATAGCTACTCCCGTGCAGCCCTTTAAATATAATTTTTTTGGGAATTGTCTTCTAGTGTAGGCTAGTGGCCTATTATGCTTGATTTTTTTGGAAAAAAAAATTTTGGGGGAATACTAAAGCCCCTTAAAAAGCATTGGGGGGCAATAGGCCATTGTTTTTTTTACACCCTTGCGTGAAGTTGGTCCCAGATGTATGGGAAAACCCATGGCAGGCCTAGAACCCACCCTATACTAGATCCACTTTGTATTAGAAGAGTTAAATTCTATTTACTTTTTGTTGTAACGGAGGAGTAAAGTATAACACACCCTGTTGTTGTTGTTGTTTCTCCAGCTGACGTTCAAGAGGCGCCTTGGACGATGCACCCTCCTCCAAAAAGCCAAACGAGTTTTTGCAGACTGAGAGGATTTGGACCCGGGGCTTGTTGGAGTCATTCGCGCAACCGCATCTTTTAAAAATGGAAATTTGTTACGTGAGTTGTAAAACCGGGACGGTGATCCTTTTTCTAGATTTAAATTTTCAGCTAAAATTAAATACATCCAGGAATTAAAAACCATATTAAAATCTTATTGGGATCTGTAGTCAGTGGAGTATCAGTGGAAAGTCTTTTCCGCACGGTAAGCGGGAGACCGGTTCAATCCCAGTGAGGTTGATTTACAATTTTGCTTTTATTTTTCATGTAGTCAACTAGCCCCCACTCTGTTTGTCTAAACATCAGAAAAAGCATACAACGAGACCCACCTTTTTCAGGGAACCCCGGACCCTCAGTACAACGGCCCGCTTGGCTGGGGCTTGTAGGTCGTCCTGCAACCCCGGCTACTCCCAAAATTTTAGGGACTTACCAAACGGTTAGAGGGTAATTTTAATACCAAATCAGAAAACCGATTTTATAGTGAATAACGAAACCCCTTTATTTTAATTTGGGGGAAACCCAAAGGAACTAAAAGAATGAGTGCGCGGGAATGCCACTCCCAGCATGTAAGTACTACCCCCTGGGTTGGGCAAACCAATCATGCCCGATTTACCCGAAGTTAAATTAAAAATGACTTGGCTTACCACAACCTTCCCGAACCAGAAAGGTCCCAAAAAAAACTCAGATCGTCCAGGGATGAATGGATTTCCCCCTTTCCTAGAAGCGACCCCCTTCTCTGTTACTTTTACGCAACACACTATTTACACTATCACACTCGCCCCGAATGTTGCCAGCCGAGTTCCGAAGTCAGAGAGAGCGAGCGCACTTCCGATCAAGGAATGCACCCGAAAAGCTCAGCCCGCAAGTCCCGGATAGCACTCGTAGTTGCTAGGGATTTTTTCCCGATACATCCGTCCCGTTGTTTATTTTAATAGGTTTTTTGGGCTTTTTCTTTTCTTGTCCCGTCTCGATGTTTTTAGCGTTTAATCAACAGATTGCACCTTAAAACCTGGGGGTTTTACGACCAAATGAATCAGGGTTTAATTGTAACTATACAGTTATTTGTCGGAATACCCCCATCTATGAATAATCTTATTTAGACACTCTCCATCTGGCTAATGTCGACCTGAAATTTGGTTTTTCTTTTCTTTTGAACGCGATTTTTTTTTTTTTGATGTAATAATCGGTATTTGGGGTTTTTAAAGTACTAATTGTTTGGTTCTTCGCTTTCCTGAGCCGGACCCATTAGAGAAAAAGAACACCCTTTCTTCTTTCTTCTTGTTCTTGAACAACTATTCTTTGGTTTTATCCGACTCTTTGGGAACCTCGGGGGGCAAAACTTCTATTCCCGGATTCAATTTTCCCCCCTCTCAAAGTGCGATTTTGGGTTGTCCCAAAAAACTAAGCGTCGTTGTCTTTGAGATGTTGACAACACCCCCACTTTGGTCTTCTTTTTTAGAATTTTTTTCTTCATCTCGTCTCTTTTTTTGTTTCTGTTTTCGTTTTTAATTAAGTTTTTCTTCTTCTTTTTTTTCTTTAATTTAGTGTAACTTCATTTTTGGGTTTTTACAGATTTCATCTTTATTCCACTTCAAAAAGTTTCGTTGAGTCGCAGCTATAATCCCCCGAATCTACTTGGGGGTGTGTATGTGTGCGGTGTGTGGATTTTCCATTGCTGGGCCCCCCTTGGCCGCCCATCGTTTTCTTGATTTTCGCGCCGTCTGAGTTTTTCAGGTAGCCTACCCCCTGGCGAACGACTAAAAAAACAACAACCCCACAATGCTGACCGAAAGCCTCACATCTACATTTTGATTAATTACTCAAAAATCATTTCTGAAAGAAAATACTTAAAGTAACAAAAATTCCTTTGTATCAAAATAAAGTCGACGTTATTTTTTTTACTGGGTCAAAAAGAATGATTTTTTTAACTGCCTTGAGAGAAGGGGGGACCCTTTTATCCCGCAAAAAATTTTAAAACAATAGTATTTTCCCCATGAATTTTTAAAAAAAAACTAACAAAACTCCCTTTGTTTTAAATTTACAAAAAACTCCATAAAGTTAAATTTTTACTAACCGACTTTTCTCATGTTTTAAAAGCAATGTGTACCTCACGTTTACCCGTCTTAACTCTCCGGAGTAACCCTTTCCGGGGGAAAGCAAGCATCATCATAATCTTTCAAATCAAAATTTGTTTACATAACAACGAGCACATTCCAAGTGGCTGACGGGGCCCTATCAACAACAACCCGTGCTCCGTGATAACTCCGTTGCTACGTATAAAGCATTTCAAGAAACCATTGCATTGAAAAACGTAGAAAAAATACAAATTTAAAATTTTTAAATTAACAACTACAAAAATTTTAATGGTGCCATCCCTTCAGTTGAAAATCACACAAAGGGGAGCTCCCACATCATCGTTTAATTACTCTACAAATAAATTACTACCCACAAAAAACAAATTAAATTCTTACGTGCATTGTGTTTTCCCCTCCTCCTAGGAAGTTTTTTTAATACGCCCAAAAATTCAAAAAAACTGGATTCAAACTTTAAAAAAAAGATCTACAATGTAGAACTTCTACACATATTAATCAACTTGTAATAATAAAATATACCAAACTGATATAGTTTTTTAAAATCACTTTTCCTAAACTAAGTTATCACCTATTTATCTACTCCCCGTATAAAAAATAAAAGTATCTCTAGTAAACTAAAGTCACAAGCACTAAAAATGTGTGTTTGGGGGGTATGCAGTCTAAATGCACAATCCCCCTTACCAAAAAGGTAGCCTAAGGGTAAAAGACCCTTGTCAAAATTAATCTCACGTATAGGCCCCTTTAAAAAACCTATACGGCATCCCATCTACAAAATTAACTTGATAAATTTTATCAAGTTTGTGAAAAAGTCATTTGACGTAATTGTCAATCTAACTTCTCTGTGAGGGGCAAGATTTCCTTTTACTGGGGTAGAAACACTGCCCGCTCCCCCCTTATGGGGCATCCGTCTCGCCAAGAGCGCCCGACCTAAATTTTTAACCCATTCCAATTTTGAACGCCCAAAAAAATATTTTTTCACCCTAGATTCACAGTCAAATTTTTCCCCCAATTATTGGTCCCACTACAAAAATTTTCAGAAAATAAGAAGGAAAATAAACAAACAGTGTGCTTTTCATAAAAAAAAATTTCTTCTGCAACAAAAAAAAATAAAAATGCACAAACGCTTTTACTTTGGGAAAAATAAACCTAATTTCCTTTTCCTCAAAAATGCACCAAACAAAAGTTGAAGACCATAACCCCATTTTAATTCTATGTATTGATCGCAAAACGGATATAAAACCTAAGATTCTTAATAACACCAAACTCAACCCCGCAGCTTCCCCAAACAAAACAAGCAGAATGTTTGAAGAAAGATAGAATTAAGATAAAGAAATAAATGAATTAATAAGAAAAAGCAAATTAACTTTAGATAGACAATCTGAACCAATCTTGCGCCCAAAGAAAATAGGGCACAAAGCATTATGAAATCTACCAACAATTTGTCACTATCTCCGCTTGCACCGAGTACCAAGAATGCCACCTCAGCGAAAACATGCGATGCAAATCCCCACGTGGCGCTTTCTAGGTTCTCAAGAGCTAAGCGCACAATGCCTATTCAGGGGCCATGATATTTTTTTCAATCCTGTTTGAGGCGTTAAATTCCGCAAAAAATCCTGAAAAGTCAAAAACGTTGATTTCATTGATCAAAATATGAAAATGGATAAATGTGATTTTTTATTTTTACCTCTTAACCTAAAAATTGCCAAGGGGCCCAGGCCCAGCACGATGAGAAGAAAAGGGGCCAGAAACGCCCTGGGTTGCTTTTTAAAATTTCATACAAATTTAAAAAGCTATTTTTTTTACAGAACTCCATTTTAAACATTAAAATAAAAATTATCTGACCCGGTTAAAAATTTCTAGGTCTAGGCCCCATGAAAGTTGCACAAATTTTTTCCTAGGCCTAGCTTGGCCCCTGTTTTTTTGTTTTACAATAACATTGCAGAACTTGATAATAAATTTTAATCATACTAATTTATTTTCCTTTAAATCACAAATCCAAAATTTATAAAAAAAAACAAAGAAAAAAATTTTTTAGGCTTCTTGGCTGTTCAAATTTAAATTGCTCCCCCCAAAAGCAACTGCTTGGCTGTTTCCTTGCTTTTTCCAAGGAAAACAGTTCCCTACTACAAACCGGGACATGGCATGGCTCCGCCATGCTCGGCCCCCCTATCGAAAGTCGAAACGTTACGCCCCGCCTTCAATGTTTTTCATCGAAATTAGCCGCGCAGATTCAATATACGAAAATAAGCATAGAAAACATATAACTAACAAAATACCGTAAATAAGACTAAAATCCGTTTATCCGTTTTGCACCCCTTAATATCCGTAAAAACGGCTAAAATCCGTTTTAAAACGGCAGCCCTGGACTATTATTCTGTGGTTGAACAATACAGAACAACAAAATACACTAGGTTCATCAACAATCACTTTTGTGACTCTCAAAAATGACTCCTACGCACAGATAGTCGAAACACATTTTCACTAGGACGAAACGCTCATAAGAAAATTCCCAGGACTCACATGATCCTATAAGACAGATTCCCAAGCCACAGACCATCATCTGTGTATGTGACCAACTCACACAATTTCTCCTTTTGTGACCTGCATCAATACTATCGGTGACACCAACGAACACAGTCATGTTATACAACATGCTCCTCCGTGTCATCATCACCTAATGTTACTCCCACAGCAACATTTAATATCGCTGACATATCAATATATGCCCGCGCTATACTCTGGTATACACTATGACCCACTATGTCATAGCGTGTAGAACAGCGCTCGTGCTTCCGTCATGAGCATACCAACAGCATTATTACTCCTACTTTGAGTAAATCAACCACTGCGCACACAAACTGTGCTGTGAGAACTTCATTCTCAAATGATCTCTATTAGAGACAACCCGAGTAGGTCCGCGCCACAGCGAATGCGTACGCCACAGTCCTGGGTTCGAGGTTCCCCCCACTAGGCACTCACCGCGTAGCCAGTCCTCAGCGGTAAACGTAGCCCTGCTAGCCGCGACTCGACCGACCACCGTACATAGCTAATTCCCCCCACTTGTAGCTCGTAAAACTCGCCACAGTCCATAGTCCTGCCGACCGTCGTAACTACAGACAGACCCACTGTTTGATAAACAACATTACCAAACACACTCGTCGCGATTACCAATTTGGCATTCCCGACAACATCCGTTCGAACCCTGGTATCTATTAATAATGTTATAACATTATTCAACACTGCAAAATGTTAATGACCAACATAAAATATTCACCAATATTACAATGTTTTCTCCATCCATCGAGAACTGCATTACAAAATTGCTCAACAATGATGCCGTGACTCAGAAGTCCAGGGCTCGACCCTCTTCACGTGCTTTATGCATGACACACATAAAACAAACTTACTGTTACTAATTATATTTACATATTTACTGCTTCTGAACTAAAACTTCAATGAATCAAAAAAAAAAAAAAAACTACACGTCATGAAGACATTTCTTCCACATTTACATATTTACAAAAACCACATTTCTAATTACACCAACTAATTTTCGTCACTAAATAAAAACACAATTAGTTACTAATTGCAACACAGAATTTGTGTACAATTACTATACCCTCCTACAAACTACAATCATTTTTGTTTGATTTTCATCCCTTTTAATTATTTTTATTTTATTTCCTATAGTTTTTTATGATTATTTTTTTCAATAACCCTTTTGGAAACTTCAAAAAAAATTACTATTGTACACAAAATAAAACCCCCGAAGTCTTCATTAAAAGGAACCATTTTTGGGGGTTTTTAAACGAAAGAAGTCAAATTAATGCCCCATGTCAGAAAATTTATATCTACTACCAGTCCTATCAGAGGGAGGGCCAAAATAAACCTGTTTTTTTGCCGTTCAGAAACAAACACTGTAAAAACAGTTTGAAATACTAGTATACTGTGTTCAGCATAAAAAAAATTTTAAATGACATAGAAATAAATTTTTCGTTTTTCTGGGTTGGGATAACCCCTTTAAACATAGTCTTCTCACACATTATTTTTCTTATCACACGTGGAGGGGACAGCGTGGCCCGAAGCATTAAAGGGCATTTGCGTATTTTACTCCAGATACCACTCATTTGTGTAAAGACCTGTGTTTATCTTCCACCCTAACTTCCCAGGGTTTTTCCCCTTTCCGAAGGGTCTTTAATTTATTTCTTCAAACGTAAAAACATAAAATTACTTTCCTTTAATTATTTTCCCTTATTTTTTCTTTAAACGTATTTCAAAAACTGACATCGGATCTCTTAGATACTATTTTTCCCGGGTTTCCAAACCAACAATGTTGAAAATTTGTTTACCTTGCCCAACTTGCCTTATAGGATAGAAAACTTTACAAAAAACCCCCCTTTCCCTCATTTTAAAACATGTCGACCCCCTTTTTGGTTATAATATTTTTTTTGACGCTTTTTCTGTTTTCTTGTTTTTTTTGACGTCTAGCCCCTTTTCCCCCGTGCTTCCCTCAGCTTTTGCTATGCCTCCCGCGGGCCACCCCCTTATCTGTAAAACCCGTTTTTAAAACCCACAGTCCAAAAGGTAGTACATTTAAACGACCATACAACAAGTGGGCCCGGGGGTTGGTAACGGTTTTTTCCCGGGTATAGAGTTTTGAAATGCAAACGTGCAAATTTTTTAAAACATATTTGTCCCGGGTTTCATCCCTTTGGGGTAAAAACATTGCCAATGCTGTTCCAAACCCCACAGAGTCTTTCCCTTCCCGGGTCAACCCATTCGTCTGTGGCGCATAATTTGTTTTGGTATAAAACGGTCCAACGCCCAAATTTTCGAACAATCTCGGGTTCCCAAATGAATGGGGGAAAAGACCGCCCTTTGTCTAAAGGGAAAAAAACCTTAGGGGCAGAATGACGGGAAAATCCCCTTTCTACTAAAAAACCCGGGGCACACATTTGCGGCCCCGGGTCGGCCCCCCAAAAGCTTTAGTTTTTCCCCATTTCTTTGGTATAATCGTGGCGAACATATCATCGATTTCACCCTTAGTTTAGCTTTGGGGGGGTTCCCAGCAAATCAATCCCGACCACCGACCGGGCTTTCCGCCACTTCTATGGGTTTGGGGAAACCTTTTCCCAGGGGTTTTTAAAATCTAGGGTTTTCTTAGATTGAAAAACCTCCACAGGATCTCACTTTTAAGGGGTTTTTTAAAACCCCGGGGACATGTTCCCCCAGTAAAAAACTTTTGTCGTTATTTTTTTTCCCAAAAAGGTTTTTCATTTTAACCCGGGAGTGACTCCCAGTTTGCCGGACTGTCATGGACCCTCAAAAAAAATTCCCCCCTTTAAAATTTTTTGGGGGGGCCCAAAAACTAGCAACTTCTTTTGCCTTTAGGCCCCAATTTTTCCCTTTGGAAAAAAATGCCTTTTCCAAAAAAAACTTCTCGTTTTTTCTACGAATTTTTGGGATGTCCCCATTTCTTGTTTCTTACCATAGCGTCCATGATTTCACCCAAAAATCGTCATTTTTTTTGGGTAATTTTAGCCTTTATCAGAAAATTTTTTAATTCTAGCCTTTTGGGGAATTTTTTCAAAACTCATCCCTTATCATTATTTTTCCTCTTATCGTCACCAGGCAAAGTCTGACATGAAAACCCGCATCCAAATGTAGTTTCCCCCTTTTTTTGGGAAAATTATTTCCTTTGTCAAAATCCATAAAAAGCGATCGACCATTTAAAACAATTCCCCCCAGCAACATTGTGTTCTTAAAAATAGCAAAAACGAGTGAGGGTCTACCCCCTATTTAAAAATTTAAAACGCCCCTACAAAAACGATCCAAAAATTTTTGGACACCCCAAACCACCCTAAAAAATTCCCAAAATTCTGAAAACATTATACCCGGGCCCTCGGTTTTAGAAAACCCTTTTCCCCGAAGCTTTCCCCTTTTAGGTTTGCCATTGGGAATCAAATTTTTGAACTAAAAAAAAACCCCCAAAACCCGGGTACTTAGACGCATTGTTTTTAAAGGGAGTGGGCGCTTTTATGCGAAAAAGACGCAAAACAGGAGCCGTAAAAAAACCCCTTGTTGTAACGTCCGGAATAAATTTTCCGGGGTTTTAAAACCCCAAAAAAAAATTTAAATTTTGTTTCTTCGTTAAGTCGGTCAAGGGGCTTCGCAATGACACTAAAATTTTTCAAAAAAACCCGCCCGAAAAAATGAAAAAACCCACAAAAACTCCTTACTTCCCTTTAACTTCGTTGGTTTTGGGAAAATTTCCATTACGGGCCTTTAATTAGTGTCGGGGTTGGGTAAATTTTTCCCCTTATCACCTAACAATGTGTCCAAAGAACCAAAATTTGACTATATCCAAATGAAAATTTCCCGGTTTAAGTGTCATGTTTACTTTTTCAAAAAATTTTTGAAAAACCCATTTAACCTTTCCAGAGTTGATCCTCTTTCCGCAGCCAAAAACAATTATATCATCCAAATAACAAAGAAAAACCCCAACCATTTAAAAGAACCTAAAAACTTTGTCCATAGTTGATTCAAAAATTTCCCGGGGCCCTTGATTTAAAAAACCCAAAAGGGTTTAAAACATTCCATTCAAAAAAACCGACTGGGGTAGTGAAAGCCTACGTACTTTTTTAGATTCCCACCCCATGGGAATTTTGGGGGGGGGGGAAAACCTGAGAATGGGTTAATGTAGAATATAGTTTAGTTTCAGAAAAATTTACAAAAGGGAAATTATTATTATTATTTTTTTATTATTATTATTATTTATTATTATTATTATTATTTTTTATTTTTATTATTATTATGTTCTATTTGCAACGGGAAATGTAGCCCACTTTTTTTTTGAAAATTTAAATTTAGGGGAAGGGGGGAGGGGAAACCCGGGGGGTACGGCACATAGGGACCCCCCTCCCGGGAAAAGTACCAAGGGGACCAACGGCTTTACTTTTTTCCCACCCGAAAGGGGAACGGTGTAATTTTTGACAGTCATATGGGTTCCCCCAAAAAAAACCCGGGGACTGCCGAGCAGACGGCGCCAAGGAGAACAAAAGCTGTCACAAAAGCTTACGAACCCTATTCTGCTTTAGCCAAGCGTTTATACAGTGTTTCGGGGCCCAGACCCCCCCCGGGCCCCCAAAAAAAAACCCCCGGACCCCCCCCCCTTGATTTTGCTTAACTTCAGTGTTGGGGGGGGAACTGGTTAAACGACCGCGGCAAAAATATCAATTTTTGAAACTAGGAAAAGGGAACAAGTTCTTTATTTTCTTTTTTAATTTCCCCTCAAAATCACAGCACATTCAGTTTTTCCATTTTTTTTTTCGAAATAATAAATGGGGACTCGCAATTCGACTGGGAAAGGGGTCGATCACCCCTGTTTTTTTAACATTCCTTTGGGATCTGTTTTTTCTCACAATTTTCTCTCTCGATGACTGATTTTAAAAGGGCTTTTTACGAACAGGTGTTTTTTTTCCGCCAGGGTCTTTTCCCATATTCCCCCACAGTCCCAACAACCCAAAAAATCAAAGACCTCCCCCCAAAACCCCCCTAAAATTTTTAATTTAAAAAATTTTTTTAAATTTTATTTCTACCCTTTCTGTTGAAAATGATGTAAAAAAATGTTTCAAATTTTGCTCTATATCCGCCCCCTGCGTCTCTCGCATTCGGGGTAGTTCTGTTGGTTTTTAAGGGGTTTCCTGTTTGTCCGGGCCCCTTTTTCGCTCTGCAAGGGACCGACGCACGTGTTTATCTTTGGGCCGCGCGGTTTTTTCCTCAGCCATGGGGCACTTTGGTCAGCGCCCCCCAAAGCCAAATCTCCCTCAGTAAAAAAACCCCCTAATATGTCACCCCTTAAAATTAAAGGGAAAAATTTTTAGGTGAAACTTTACCCAAACCCATATTACACCAATTTTTTCCTGGTCTTACAAAACAACTGGGGATAATCAATCCTTTATTCTGAAAAATAAACCCCCAGGTCTGGGCCAAAAAACATAGGTCCATGGGGGACAGGGTCCCCTTTCCGATTTTAAAGGGAAATCCCCACATTCCCCCGGGGTTCAAAAAGGTTTTTTGGTGCCACTACTAAACACGGGGGCCCAAACTTCGTCTCCCTTTGAATATTTTTTCAAAAATTCATTTGAAAAAACCTCATCTTCCCAAATTCATGAAATGGGATTATTACTCCCAAAAACGAAATACAAATATGGGGCACTGCCTTTGAACGCAGTTTTTTTTTTCCCCGATTGAAATTTTAAAAACAACCCCATTTAAAAACTAAAATCTTTTTACCGGGGAATGCGGGGTAAAATGAAAAACCCAAATTAAACCCCCAACCAATAAAATAAAGCGGGAAAATAATACGTCTCCAATTAATAAGGGAAAGCCCCCCTTTTGGATTTACCCTTTATTTGTAAGGGAGGGGTTAATTAAAGCGGGCCCGTGGGGTAAAAAATCCCGAAAAGGGAGTTAGCGTAAAGGGAAAACCCCTTTTGTCTGATTTATACAGGACACTCCCGCACCCGTATTAAAAAATGTGGTGAAAACAATGTGTTACCCAAATTAACATTTTATTTTAAAGGGGCTCCAATAGGCGGAAAATACTATATCCTCCTCCAACAACCCCACCCTGTCACTATTTACAACCTGTCCTATTAATTTTTACATTACTAAACAACTCTGTTCTGAAATCACTACTAACAGAATCAGACTGTACATCCCCCCATGACCCACATTTCTTACGAGTTTTCTCCTAAAGCTGAAAACCCAAAACTGTCAACTTGGGGTCCCGGGCGTTTTGAATTCCACAAGGGTAGTAAAACCCTCCAGGCGAGATGCATAAAATTTTGGGAAAAAATTCATGCAAAAGCACTTGCCAAATGAACATCCCTTTCCCAAAAAAAAACTGAACACTTTTCTCGCACATGTCCTTTTTGTCCAAAACCCCGACAAACTTCCTGATTTTCTGAACCTTTTTGACTTTGGGGCTGTTCCAGCCTTTTTTATGTACCTATCTCTCCCCAAAAGTGCCCTTTAGGGCCCCACCGGAGTCCCCTTGGGTCTATCCGGTTCGGCTATTTCTTTTTCCCGACGCCGCTGACCTCTGGAAGAGGGCCCGGGGGCCCCCTTTAAAACCCCACCCGGGTTTAGGAGCCCCCTTGACCACCCTGCTCGCTCTGAATGTTTTAAAAACCCGGGGAAAAACCCTTAGAAAAATTTTCCAAAGTTTATCAAATTTCCATAACACACCGGGTTTTGACCACCGGGCCATTTCCGGGGTTTTGTCCTCGAAAAACCACCCTCTTTTGCCCCGAGGGATCTCGCTGGGGCCCCACCGGGACTTGATTTATCAAATCGTGCAGAAAGAGATGCCACCTGTTTTCGAAAAAATCCTTAACTAAGTCCGCCAACTGTGCCACTTTTTGAATCTACAGCCTTAAAACGGGGCGCAACAACAGTGAAAATTACGGGGGGAGGAGCACTATTCCAAAAGGGTTTAAAATTTCCCGGGCAACGACTCCAAAACTTCTTCCCTTTGGGAAAAATGATTTCCCAAATCTCCCCCTTCCTCAGATAGGCGCAGCCCAGTAATGAACCCAAACCCACCCTCTTTTTGCATTACTCTTTTTAAATTTTCCCCCTTTTCACACAACCCAAAAACCCGGTTTAAAAACATATAATCTTCAGATGACTCCCCTAAGTTTTGAACTCTATTTGGCCCAACAACCCGGGACCAATGCGGAAAGGGTCTTTCCTTATTTTCCCAAACCCCTGAAAAAAAATTTGCGTTTTTACATTCCCCATTTTAAAAAACCCGGTTTCCCTGGTGGGGTTTCCGCTGCTCCCCTAAAAACTGTTTCCCCGGTTCCCTTTAAATTTCGTTTATCCCAAACTAGGGCGGGGGTGCCTGAAAAAAATGAAAGGGGTTTAGAATCGAAATTTTTTTTGAAACCCTCCCAACCATTAGCTTTCGCTATCGCGGGGAAATTTTGGGCCCCCCCCAACGATCCGGTCATCCTAAATAGATGAAAAATTTTAGACGGAAAAAACTGTGAATTTCTGCATTTTGTTTTTCCTTTCCCCTTTCCCAACTTTTCAAACGACTCTTACCACGTGCTTTTCCTCCGCGTCTGAATTTCCTAAAACCAAACATCCAAAACTCTTGAAGGGTTAAATTTGGTGTACTCACAGCGTCTTTCGGGGATACCTTTTCCTGTTTTTAAATTTTCCCCTACCCTTTTCTAGCCACAAACAAACAACCTTTTAAACGGTGACAAAAAAGGAGAAAATAGGCCCCCCTTTTAATTTCGTAAAAACCCACCCTTAATTTCTCCTGAGATGGAACGTACCGACTTCAGAAAAACCCAAAATACACAAATAAAAATAAACCTTTTGTTAACCACATAACAATACTTTTGCACTGCACCAGATTTTCCCACGGGGCTTTTTCAAGCAAAATTGCAGAATCGAAATTTTTCCAAAAGCCCCCCCAGTAAAACACTTTAGCCCCACCTTTCCGGGCCGATGACGCTCCCCACGTTACCACCCCACTTCCCATTTAACCCCAACACCTGGGAAAAAAAAAAAAATTTCGACACATTTAAAAAAAATTATTTTTGAATTTTAATTCAATACCCCCCCCCTTTCTGCCCTTTTAACCAAAATAATACAAAAAAAAGGGGGACCCTTTAGGGTTAACTACAAATAAACGGCGCCTCCACCATTGTCATGTGGGCAGACTAGCCTCCTATTACGGGTCCTTTTCCTAAAATCAAAAGAAGCATAAAACCCAAAAGACCTCACCTTGTCGGGGAACCGGGGACCCTCAGTCCCAACGGGGGGCTTGGCGGGGGTTTGGGTAGCTGGGTCCTGAAACCCCCCCTAGGCTAGCTCCAAAACATGTAGGGATTTTTTAAACCCCGGTCAGGGGGGTAACTTAATACTCAAATCAGAATACCAAGTTTTCATAGTGAATAACAAAACCCCATTTTTTAATTAGGCAAAAGAATGGAAAAAAGGGAATCCCCTTTTGCGGGGTACTGCCTACTCTCCAGCATGTGCTTTGGAATCATGATCCAATGATTTTTTTCTTCCCCAGGCGGGCATTCCGGTGAACGCTTTTGGGCCGCCCATTTTCCGGGGCATGACTTTTTAATCTAAATCGCTCTCAAACCCCGGCCCGGGCCGCTCGGGCGTGAAAAAATTTCCCACTTCTTTTGTCAACAAAAAATCCAATAAACTTTTTCATTGTCCGAATTAAAATTTTTTTCATAATTTTTTTAACGGGTTACATATTTGTTCAGGAATTAGTGGGAAAGATAGTTTTATAAAGCTTAATAGTTAATACTTAAAAGGGGGGCCCGTAATACGAGGGCCCAAAATCACAAAAAAAAACTTTTAAGAAAATGTTACCCTTTTAGGATTTTTTGATTGTTTTTTTAATAAATTATAAAAAGATAAGAAACCCCGGGGGCGTGATTTTATGTAAGGGGGGTGTGTCAAATTTCCCCCCAACCCTTTGAGAATACAAAAGATTTAAAAAACTGTTATTAATTAAATTTATAATATGATTAATAAAATGTGTTGGGTGGAGAGAAACTATCGAGATACTAGGATTACAAACCTAAAAAAGTAACCTCGCAATTATATATGATTACAAGATTACACAACATAGTAACTAATACAAACAATCGAAATAATAATCGAAATAGCTAGATAAAAGATAAATATGCACAACTAACTGTTTTCATCAAAATTATAATTATTATGTGTAGTGTTGTAGTAATTACAAATTTAAAAATGGTATATCTACGCTCTTTCCTTGAAAAAGTACATGCCTTTGTACAATGGTGATTGGGTAGGGGGAGAGGACCCTCAGCCAATGCGGGTCCCAAGGCACACAGACAGGATTTTTTCCGATGCTTTGAGAGTTTTGCGAGTATTTTAACGCGTTTAAGGGATGATTTTTCAAATAACTTTTGGTTAGTGTTGTTGGGTGTTGTTGTGGTTAATGATTGTTGTGATTGCAAAATTATATTATGATGTTCTGTGTCTTGACTCTGGATTTCCTCATTTGTACCTAGATATACAGCGTTTCAGCATATACCCTGATGGTTCTTTTTCGGTGTACGGGAGGGGTCAATTTTTATTTTTAAGCATAGGCCTACGCCGTATACTTCCTTTCCCCCCATTAGGCCTACACCACGGAATGTAATTAAGACACGGAGTGAAACCTTTTAAAATCATTGGCAATCTCCTTAATAGTTCATTGTAATTAATTTGTAAATCAACTTAACATCGTTCTCCGCTAAAGCATTACTAATAAATACGCCTACTACTTCGATATAATAATTAAATAAAACATTTCCGCACTCACGAATGTGTGTTTCCGTCGGCATGTTCTTTAGGTGGACGATCTTTAGTCTGTTGTTTTATCTGATTCAGATGCATTTGTGTGAGTGAAAATATTTTGATATTTTCTCTGTCATTGTAGGTCTAAGGACCTTTGATTGACTAAACAATGTTATTTAGCGACGTAAAGTAAAGGAATTGTCAAGGGTTTAAACCTTTTCTTTTACTTTTTTATAACTTATTTTTATAGTTTTTAAAATGATCATTTGAACACGCACAACAAAAAGTAGGCCTAATATCAATTACGTCTACGTACACTGACTGGCGTTGTTTCGCTACGGGAAATTCAACATTTAATCGTCCATACATCCATAATATTAAACACACTAACAACAAAATTCACTTCGGGTGGAGAATTTTATTTTCTTATGTTTGACACAAAATCGAGCAAACTGTTTACACTTTTTGAACAAGATAATATCTGGACCACGGCACTGTACCATAAAGACTTCTAGTCCTTGCAGCTAGAAGGAAGAATATACACTGCTTTGAGAGATCCAGATGAAGATGGGGCACTTGAAACTGTTTTGATTTTGAAGTTGAACGAATGTAAGTTGAGATATCGCTTTAATGAAAACCATGCCAGCTTATTACTAATGGGAAAAAGTCGTAAGCTGTCACTAGCACTGTATCAATAAACAATAATGAGTGTGTATACAGAAAAACCCAGACGCGGTCCACCAAATAGATTGGAAGTACATATAGCTAAGCAATGAACACGTGCGTCTTATACGGCCGCTACGATCTTGCTGACGTCACACTAGCGGCGAAGATGCGCAGTGTCATACCTAGCCACACAGAGATATCATTGTATCATGTGCGTGACTACCACGTGGCTTGGTCACAACCAATCATGACCCCGATTGACCTGAAGTTAAATTAACATGACTTGGCTTACCACAACCTTCCCGAAGCTCAGAGAAGGTCACCAAACAACTCAGATCGTCCCAGGGATGAATGCTGATCCCTCTTCACTAGAAGTCGACCCTCTTCTCTGTACTTGTACGCACACACACTATTACACTATCACACGTCGCCTCCGATGATGTTGCCAGCTCGAGTTCCGAAGTCAGAGAGAGCGAGCGCGCTTCCCGATCAAGTCGAATGCACCCGAAAAGCCTCATGTCAGCAAGTCCATGGATAGCACTCGTAGTTGCTAGGCATTCTCCCGATACTATCCGTCTCCGTCTGCTTTATGTTTAATAGTCTTCTGTCTTTGTCTTGCTCATTGTCACCGTCGCGATGTATTTTAGCGTATAATTCAACAGAGTTGCACCTGAACGCCTGGGTGTTTTAGCTGACCCAAGTGAATCAGGTTAGATTTGTAACTATACAGTTATTTGTCGGATACCCTGATCTATGAATAATCTATATTCATGACAGTATTACCGGTACCGGTACCCTATAAAATGTAATTGAAATGTCTAAATATTTAGCTGCAATTTTGAAGCAAA
>JAMZAV010009225.1:0-27267 GCA_024449915.1 Sweltsa coloradensis | reverse complement strand
ATTTTTATTTACGAGCACAATACCAGTATCCTACAGGATAAAATTAATAGCGAAAGAAGATTCATTGCTGTATGATCTATTGATAAATTACACAAGTGCTGACAACGGAGCGACCTGCAAGGCGTCATTGAACGGAACTTGATACGGGTAACAGACAATGATGTAAGCATTTATGTGAAAGAACTGTGTTTTGTGTACAGTTCAACAGCATGCCGGTGGTCCAAGACTACACAGATATTGACGCAATACTAGCGAGGCCAATAGCCGCAGTTGCACCCAAATTTTTTAGTTTTATAATTTTAAATCTGCCTATCCCTGCGGTTGCAGCCTAGATAGATAGATATTTGCATAAATAAAATAGATTGCCAATATATTCAGAATGTAGTTACAGGTAGGCCAACATTCCCTCTCCTCCAACCAAATCTTCAGAACGCTGGGAAGGCAGCCACTACATCAGCACCTTGCACTTACTAGGCTATTCTACTTTCAGCTTGCGTGCAGCCAGGCGTACCTGTCCAGAACTGCGAGACGGTGCTGCTGAAGATGTCCGTATTGAAGAACTGAACGCGTTGCCCCGGATTCCGGTACACACGTCGAGATCGGTGATCAGGAAGTAACTGCGAGATCCACGCTGCAAGTCGCTCAGGTCGAGTGTCCTTGACTTGTCCCCTGGAAGCATCATCAGAGGTAATTATAACCACGGTTTCAGGGCCAAGTAAGTTAGGAAGAAGTTTATTTTATTTGGAGATATCTTTTTGGTTTAGTGCTTATTACCACCCAGCAAGTAGCAGCTTTGGACGGAGGCCTACATCTAATTTTGAGTTGTGAATGTGGGGGGTGTAGGGTATGATTAATCTGTAGGATTTAGAGTTTTGTCAAATTCAATTTAAAAATTTTCTATCTTGTCAATGGGTGCGAGCACAAAAAAAAACTTGCCTAGATAGGTATGAACTTTCTAAAACTAGGCTACCTTACCTACAACGTTTGTGGCCCAAAACACACTTACAAACTCAGAGTACTACTTTAGGCTAGAGAGACTATTTATAAAGGAATAGGCAAGGCCTACCCCTACACAGAATGAATAGGCCTAAGAGAAACTTTAAATGTTCAAAAAACTACATGCTCGGGAAAGCTTTCTTTTCCCCAAAACTTGTTAGGTATGGTAGGCCTACTCTACTTATCAATAAAAATGTGTCTGATTTCCTTACTCAGGCACCAACCAGTAAACACTAAGTTGGGGACGACAGTGCGAACTTCTGAACACTTAAGATCTGCAGGTTATTAGGGGTACAAGATGCCCAAGAAAATGGTTGGCTTCCGATCTGAATCATGACAAACTTTTTTCCGCATCGTAGCCTACCCAGGGACAACAAGGGACGCGCGACACAAACCAAGAACATCATGAAGACATCATGGATCTAGCAGACTGAAACAATACAATAACTATGTGTCAAATGATATTAGCTTAATTCTTGGCTAGGGCCAAGATCAGGTAGGCAAACTAGGGACGTTTTTTATAAATAATGTAAGGTATCGGTACCGTAAGTATGCCTATGTTTAATAGGCTTGTTATATTATATCACACTTGTGGGGTACAACCCTGTTGATGATAAATTGGATGAGCGTAGCGAGCGTAGCGAGCGAAGCGAAGATTCCATTTCACTACACTGGAGAAAAAAATCCGGACTGTTTTTTTTTTTTTTTTTTTTCTTTCTTTCTTTATTTCTGTATTTTTGTCTGTTTGTCCGCACGATTCCGGCTAAACCGATACTCCGATTGAGATGAAATTTTATGGAGGCCTTCGAAATCTCTGAACTTAGAACTGCCACGTTTTTGAGCGCAATCGGAAAATTATTTCCCATGAAAATCGCAATTTTACGATTTTTTTCGATTTTTTAAAAATTTCTTTGACTTATAACACCTACATGCTTTATCCGATTTTAATGATTTTTGCACAGAACCTTTATTTTATGAATTAAGATATTCTTGTGAAATTTGAGCGCAATTGAAAAAATATTTATCATAAAAATCGAAATTTTACGTTTTTTTTCTTTTTTTAAACAATTCTTAGACTTATAACACCTACATGCTTTATCCGATTGTAATGATTTTTTCGCAGAACCGTAATTTTATGAATTAATATGTAAGTGTTAAATTTGAGCGCAATCGAGAAATTATTTCTTATAAAAATCCCAATTTTTCGATTTTTTTCTTTTTTTAAAATTACGATTAATTAAAAAAATTAAAACTTTAAGTTTATTTTTTATTAAATTAAATTAAATTTAAAAAAAATTTAACTTAGTAATAATTTTTTCACAGAACAACAGAAAATCCGCATAACACATGGCAGCTCAATGCACCAATACGCTCATCCAACAACGCGGCGGGACTTAAGCGTTTTCCTAGTAATAAATAATAATAAGATTAGATTTGATTTTAAAATTATGTGTATTCAATAAATGACGTCTTAGTTCATGTTGAAAACACTAGTACAAAATCTTTTATCTGTACTGTACTGATACTGCCCTAGACCTTTTACAGTTCATAAAGGCACCTCAGCTTAGATATACAAGGCTGTGTATAATCTTACGTTTGAACGTAAAATTTACTGCAAATTTTAATCAGTTAGTTGAGTGATGTGATTGGTTGTTTTCATCACGTGATAAAATGTAAGAATTGTTGTTACTTGTAACGTTCAGTACCGGTATTCTGATTGGTCCCCCGTCACGTGATAGGCCTAGATGACCATAAAAATAGCAAACACCTTGGTCTTACGTTCAACCGTTGATTAAAGAAGGCTGGTTCAACATGTGTACGTTTCTATTTCAAATAAAGGACTTTCACCCGAAACGGAATTTGAAGGGGGTAGTTTAGCCTACATTTGGGGCCTAAAATATTTCATAGCCCTAAATACCGGTTACGAGTATTACTATAGTAGTGGACATGAAAAAGCCCTACAAAACCTTTAGGCCCAGGTAACGTTTCTATTTAAAACAAATACCCTACCCATCAAAAAACATAGGCCTAAAGAAAAGAAAGTTTAAAAAAAACTCTTGCCAGGGATTTGAACCAACAAACCCTCGCACAGAAGTCAAACACGCTACCATCCTGCCACACCGCACTTTTATAGTAACTAATAAGCCACCTATAAACATGTTAGGTTGTTAGGCCTACCGGTACTTGTAAACTACCGGTAGTTGAACCGTTGGGTGACTAGTGTTCTCAGAGTAATAGCTTTTACCGGCTTCAGCCTGCTCACTTGTAGGCTACCTACACGTTAGAGCGCGCTAGTTGTGACACTGATAGTCGCCCCACCTAGCAGTCAAGAGGAAGTTAATTGGTTGCCGGTCACTTCTGCTCAGTCAACAATTCGATCCTTGCGCTTGTAGCGCATGCTATGTGACTACTTCAACACTAATGACGCGCAAATTTTGAATTTGTATTTGAAATCAAATAACTTGCTGTTTTAAAAGTAAGATGCTTCTTTGCTCAAAATCCAAGGTTGGTAAAATTATTGTTGCGATGTATTTGCTGCGCATTTATCGCGTTATTATTATACAATGATTTTTTTTTTACAGGTTGATAGTTAGGCCTATATGAAACAATATTAAATTGTTACTACTGAGCCTTCCCTTGGGCAATTATTTTATTTGATATGATGTTGGGTGGAGAGCATCAACATACAAAAACAACACAATAGTTTTTAAAACATCATCCCGTATTTATGTGTTTTGGCTTTTGGGGTTGTAAGTTATTTAGTGATATTAAAACAATTGCTGGGGACATTTCGCCGCGCGAATATATTTGGTTGCCTTATTAACCCTTTATAGGGCATAATGTTGGGCCCCAAAATTTTTTTTCTACCCAAACAATTTGAAATTTGTGATTTTTTTTTTGAATTTTAGAATTTTTTTGATTTTTTTCCTTGATCTTTTAGGAAAAAAATGCTGATTTTGGATTCCAAATTGGCATCAATTTGAAAAAAAATCCAAATTTTGAGTATATTTTCAAAAAATAGATTTTTTTTGCAATTTTTCATTTTTTTCCAATTTTTTTGCTTGTTCAAATTGAATCTACTACAGGCAAGCAAAATATCCGGGACATCCGGGAAAATTTGTGTTTTTTTGTGTTTTATACACAATTCGATTTTTGATCCATTACAAAAATCGTTCTAATCATTAGAATTTAGTAAGGAAAAATTCTACAAATTCAGAACAAAACAAAGCGCTTTTTACCGGGTGTAAGTGTAAAAAACTGTCAGATTTAATTGTGTAGATTTTGAAAGGTGGTGGTAAATATAGAAACCACTGCCCTATAAAGGGTTAATAATAAATGTCCTAATTAATTAATTAATTAAAAATATGATATCTGGGTCTCGAAAGCCTAAAATTAGAAATTTATATAAAGTTATTATAGGTACAGACACAGGATGGTAAATAACTGTAAAATAAATTTTAAATGAGTTCCGAGATTATTTTGGCATTAAATATTCGTTCCTAGCCAAAATACTGCAGTGTTGTTGTAACAACTGTAAGATACAATTTGTATTTTTTTTTACGATGATGGACTTGGCTCCCGTCGAGTGGAATATAAATTAGAGGGAAATGTAAAAATTATCAATTTTTTTGCGAAATAACACTATATAGGCATAATCGTTAAAAAAAAGTACAAAGGGGTCATTTCCCTTAGCTAGATGAAATTGTCGCTCCCATTAGACACAATAAACGCATTTTATTTTTGACCGTTTGCCCTCTTTTTTTTGTATGCAATTAAAAACATGGCGTCTATCTATCTTCTTTAGCCTCCCGGGAATAGTGAAGATATAAAAATGTAGCTTTAATAATTGTGTTGTGAATTGTGATAGCAATTGGTTGAAAAAAGATCCTGCTAGTTGTAGACCTATGACCACCGTCAAGAAGAAAGTTGGTATAGTTTCTAAATTTATTCCCGGGTTTTGGGGAACAGTATTTACGTAAATATGGACCGCAACAACACTTTTTCAACAACTCCAACTTCCAAGAAGATTTTCTTTGACTAAAACAGGCCAATAAATACGTTGATAAACACGCAAGTAAGTAAATTGGTTGAATGTCACACTCATTATTTATCTTTGTGGTGACGGAACAGTTAACCCAAAAGCCTTTCAAACAATTGCTGAAGAATTCCTTGGAAATGCGCGTCGCTATCCGAATGGTCACTCTCCAGTCCCATGTTGCCATTCAAATAATGCAACAGGCAACAGCGCATAACGTGATCGCTGTGGAAGAGGACGGAAAGCATCTCGTGGCGGAGGATCCCATATCAGTCTCAGATGGCTTGCCCGGATGGCCTTGTTTTGAGTTTACATGATGAGTGATTGCATCATTACGCCCATCGTGACACTAGTCGGGGGGGGGGAAGACGGGGGTGGAACATCAAAAGGGTTTTCATGTTAAGTTGTTAATTTTCTTAGTACTTTATTATTATTTCCTGTACATTGTTGTTAAATTAATTTGATTTCCCGGTCGTCGCTAAATTAACCCATGCCTGGGTTAACACCCCCAAATCACTACGTCAAACCTCCGACCGTAGATGGGGAAACTTTTTTGGAAGGGGAGATCCTAAAAAAAGCATAGCACTTGTTAACCCAACGATGATGATGATACAATGATACCAATGATACCCCACAAACAAAAATTGATCGAATATAACTTAGTGTCAACTAAGTCTACTAATTACTGTTAACCTAAAATATTGAGTGCAAAAATGCTCAATGTCACAAACCACCTTACATTATAATTACACAGTATATTTATATTTATATTTTATAGAAAGATTACAAAAATGCCTTAAAAAGCCGAAATATTGGGAGTACGTAAAAAAATTAAAAAATAGTTTTGTTCTTCTCAAAAGACTAAATATTATGATGTTTTTACTACAAAACTACTGTTTTATAGTTATTTCTAGTGTTTGGGAAGTTCCTCTATATACCACCAACACTACTGCAACAACAATGCAACATGCGAACCGAATGAAGGGCAAGTCTCAGGTTGTCTAGGATACCAACAAAAATACACATTGCACAATGTTTTAAATTAAAAAGTCGTGGTTATGGAACTATCTAACAATTTTAATTTTACACTCACATTTGAATGTAAGCGTGACTTTGCGACTAGTTTATTCCTAGAAATGTGTTTTTGTTTGTAGTTTTTAGTGTTTTGGTATCATAGCCTAAGACATACTTTGGCTTGCCTTCATTTCGGGGTTTGCATGGTTGCATTGTTGTAGTAAGCGTTGCTATACTTGCCTATGCCTATCACATTCACAATGGGCTAAACTAGGCCACTTCGCGAACGTTTTTTCCAGTCGCGTTGATGGATGAGCTTTTATGGTTGTTTATTTTTATCCAATGGTTATTGGTTCAAGTCGTCATTGTTGTCGTCATTGTCGTCATTATCAAGACAAGAGCAAAAGTGAACCATGTCTGCCTTCAACAATGCGAGGCGACCGACTGCGAGTCTGAAAGACCCCGAAACTAGAGGCGAGCTCTGGCAGCCGTCCTAGCAACGAAGCACATAATAAATTTCAGATGTTTTTTGAATCGGGCCCTTTTTGATTCTGGCGTTGATTCGCGGGTGTTCGCACTGTCCATACCACTGATTGCTATATTTTCCCATTTAAAAAATCGTGGTTGGTTATCGCTCACTCGTCGATTGCGTCGGGGCCTGAGGGGTTGGCTTGGTCGCTTTGCTTTAAAGTCCCCCCCTGAAAATCAGTTATATAACTGAGTGGGTAGACTCTAAATAAAATTATTTATTTTATTTTTATTTAATCGTTGTCGGGGACACCTCCTCCTTCCCTTGACGACCTCCCCGACGACGATGACAATGACACGACGAACGATGACAAAGACAATGGCGACCGCGACGTGAGAAACCCCCCTTCCCCCCCTTACCTGTGTCTGGTTCTGACCAGCATGGACCCCTCCTCGCCATATCCCCTAGGCTAGAGTGGTGCATTATGACCTAACGGTTGTTGCGTCAAATAAAAAAAAAACACAGAACCGAACCGTCACGAGTCTCGTTAGCCGCGAAACGTGTGGGGCGGCGAGATCACATCGACCCATCGTTGACCCTAAAAACACGATTTTTTTTGAGAAATATACCTTTGATTGTCCCCAAAATAATAAAATATAGAAGTTCCGTGATTTCTAACGTTCCCATAAAGTTTCATCGAGATCGGAGAAGCTGTTTGCCCGGTCGCGGGCCAAATGTCACGAAAATGTCGCATTAAAAAACGAAACAAATCGTAAAGTACGATATTCATGAAAATTTCTTCGTTGTACCCAAAATTGTGGGAAAGGGCCCCTCCAAACTTCATCAAATCGGATGTGCTGTTTGCCCCGTAGAGTGCTAACGAACAAAAAAAAACACCAGAGCTATTCTTCTCAAGGGGAAGTGAAATTGAAGTCTTCGCTACGCTCATCCAATTAGTACACACGTTTTTCATACAGATTCCAATTTTATTCTAATGTTTTTTTTATGAATGGCGAAAACGCGTGGAGAACAAGAAAACAATAACGTGTATGCATAATATCTAATGCAAGGAGATAAATAAATTCGGAATGGGAATTATTAATCACGCAAAGCCCGAAACATACAAAAAGCGTGTCTCTATAATCGCAAAAGTAAACCGCATCGTCAACCGAATCGAATTAAAACTTTTAATTTCAAAGACATACCGCAAATTCGCGAACATTGTAAAGACGTTGTTTACTGGCCTGCGCTTTATTGATTTTGCAAGTTTTGTCATTTTTGGGGCAATAGCCGTTAATCATTGTGTAATTATTTAAAGGCATGTTTTGAAAAGGTCTCATACCACACATAACCGACTTTGTGTATGCATATAATTTACAGAATTACAGAAGCAAAGGTGCGATTCATCAAAATAAATCCATTGTTCGGCACGTCAGCCACACCAAAAAGCGTTTTACGAATGATAGGAATTAAACCATTTAAATTATCTGTTGATCATTACAATGTTGTACAAATACAATACTAAATCAGTTCTGTGACTTGAGTGGATAGACTCTAAATACGTTTTATTTTATTTACAAGCCTAATTATTGGATGAGCGTAGCGAGCGTAGCGAGCGAAGCGAAGATTCCATTCTACTACACTGGAGAAAAAATCCGGAATGTTTTTTTTTTTTTTTTTTTTTTTTTTTTTTTTTTCTTTTGTATATTTGTCTGTTTGTCCACACGATTCCGGCTAAACCGATACTCCGATTGCGATGAAAATTTTATAGAGGCCTTCGAAATCTCTGAACTTAGAACTGCCACGTTTTTGAGCGCATTCGGAGAATTTTTTTTGTCTGAAAATCGCAATTTTACGATTTTTTTCGATTTTTAAAACGTTTCTTCGACTTATAAAACCTACATTCTTTTATCCGATTTTAATGATTTTTGCACAGAAACCTTTATTTTATGAATTAAGATATTCTTGTGAAATTTAGCGCAATTGAAAAAATATTATCATAAAAATCGTTATTTTACGGGTTTTGTCTTTTTTTAAACAATTCTTCGACTTATAACACCTAGGCCTACATGCTTTATCCGATTGTAATAATTTTTTCGCAGAACCTTTATTTTATGAATTAATATATTAATTTTAAATTTGAGCGCAATCGATAAATTATTTTTTAAACAAATTTCAATTTTACAATTTTTTTTAAACAATTACGATTAATAAAAAAAAAAGTTAATTTTTTATTTAATTTGATTCAAATTTAAAAAAATTTCAACAAAGTTCTGATTTTTTCACAGAACAACAAAAAATCCGCATAACACATGGCAGCTCAATGCACCAATTACGCTCATCCAACAACGCGGCGGGACTTAAGCGTTTCCTAGTGATATCATATTTTCAGCCATATGGGGCATAGAGCTCATAAGTCACAAGCGTCCAGATGGCATAGGCCTACATTGGAATGCTGCCGGGATGCGTCGGTCTAAGGATGCGTTGAGTGCACGTCTATTTACAAACAATCGAGTTTATTGATAGTCTCAAGGGAATGCGATAATTAGGACGCGAGCTCCATTTAATTCCAGGAACACTCGCCATTGTCAAATCAACTATCGGGAAAACATCTCCATATGCGTTTGGGAAACTACAAATAAATTTACTTCAACACAAAAACCCAAGCGTTTATACACCTACAATTAGGCTATATTAAAAATAGATACAATGTTGATTCGTGATAGCTGGTGATAGATTTACCGATCTTCACTGGCGTAAGTCAGAAGAATATACCAACTCTATAACCCACAAAATATACAAAGTATATTTTAATCTGCTATTTAAATTACGTGAAATAAAACTTGGCAACACAGATTTATAAATTACTATTCAAGGGATGAATACACACAAAATATATAAAATGTTTACGGTATTGTTGCGTTGGTTAAAATAATTGCACATTGTGGCGACATTCAAGGCATGATGACACTATCTCTATGTGCGTTTACTTGCGAGTAGAACACATTGTTCTCTTCGAGAGCGGAGTTCTTTTGTATGTCAGCTAATTGAATTCTATACAATTTCAGATTCCGAAGAGCTACACGGCCGATGATTGACAATAGGATTAGACTAGGATGTCATAAAAATATTTAATTAATAAAAGGATATATAAGTTTATCCAATACAATCATTAACTCTTGAAATCATTATTAAAATTAAAATAAAATGCTATTACAAAAATGTATGATTTTTTGTAAGTTTTATCCACTTTGAACGGATAAAATCGGCCTTTATTTACGGGTTTTTAAGTATTTTGTTTTTTAATAATGACTTCAAGAGTTAAGATTTTATTGGATAAACTTATTATTACTTTATGAATTAAATATTTTTATGACATCCTAGACTAATCTTATTCTCAATCTTCGGGCTTGTTGCTTCTCGGTATTTGAAATTGTATATATATTTCAATTAGCTGACATACAAAAGAACTCCGCTCTCGAAGAGAACAATGTGTTCTACTCGCGAGTAAACGCACTTAACAAATGCGCCGCAAATGACTGCGAGATTTTTTAAAACTCAGATTATATTTTTAACTATGTCTTGTGTCATTGAGACTATTTAGGGATGACGAAACTCGACTTTTTACTACCCGGGTACCCGTCCACATTACCGGCGGACGCGGTTACAAAAAAATTACAATCACAAATTACACAAGAAATCGTGTGAATGATACGTTCAAAAAGTGAAAAGAGAAAAGTAAACAGAATAAGGGCTATTCTAAACCAGTAAATCACAAACTTGTCAACAAAGCCACCTGACTAGTAATAATCAATCAATTTCATCTTTTGAATCATATTCTAAAACAATACCAATTGATAGACGTTCATGGTGATTTTACCGACTTTTCCTCATTCATCATTCTTATTATTTCGTTTTTTTTTCAAAAGAATATGCTCAAATTGGCAGTGTGAAACATTTGACATTTGTCAAGCATTTTATTATATTTCACAGCCAGGTTTATATGCATTCTGGCACATGTTATGATATCTGCCACCTATTTCTGAAATTGACCAATCACAATCAACTCTTCAAGGTCATTTTACTTTTTACTTTTCTTTTTTATAGTAGACCAGAGTTTGACTATTGAAAAGAGGAAAGTTAATGTAAAAAATTAAAAAACCCTTCAAGAGCTAACTGTATTTGCTCTATAACTGGACTAAAGCGGCTCTGTTTTGAGTTTGAAATAGGAAATAGTATTGGAAAATACAATGGCTGTTAAAAAAACATAGCAGAAAACATCAAAAGGAAAAATTAAAATAATAAAAACATTTATATTTCATGCTTTTATCATCAAAAAACAGTTGAAATTGTTTCTCTTATCACTTTTTGAACTTCCTAGTGTAACGCCCGCTGAACCGAGGGCCATCGTGAGGGTGAGGGGGGGTGGGTGGGGGGGGGGGGGGGGTCGTGGGGGTGAGAGCGGAGCGATATAGAGATGGCCTTGGCTGAACCCGCTCATCCCAGACGTAGGCCCTAATGCTGTCCTATAAACAATGACGTGCGGATGAAGTAGTATTTCATTATAAGGAACACTTACTGTTCCTTCCTTGTATCTGCTTTATATCTTGTCACAAGGTCACGAGCGTTGGCACAGTGGGGGTGGGGGGGGGGGGGGGGGCTGGGGCTAGAATGCTGGCGAGCAGATAATATATTAAAGTGCGCTTTTGACTTCTAGCAGATTGAAAACATTAGAGAAATTTTGGTAATAATTTATTTACGCGGTATAATTGTGGAAGATCGCACGACGGGTGAGACAGGAGGGCACAGGGTGGGGAATTAACATAACGCATTGATTGTGTAGACCTAGACCCCATAATATGTTGTAATGGAGAGCGACAATTTTATCTAGCTAAGGGAAATGCCTTTTTGTACTTTTTTTTTAACGATTATGGCTATATAGTGTTATTTCGCAAATAAAAAATAGAAATTTTTACATTTCACTCTAATTTATATTTCACTCAAAGCAGCCCAGTCCATCATCGTAAAAAAAAAATCAAATTGTATCTTACAGTTGTTACAACAACACTGCAGTATTTGGCTAGGAACGAAATTTTTAAAGCCAAAATAATCTCGGGAACTCATTTAACATTTTGTTTACAGTTATTTACCATCCTGTGTCTGTAAATAAATAATAACTTGATATAAATTCCTAATTTTAGGCTTTTGTGACCCGGATATTATCATATTTTTTAATTAATTAATTAATTGGGACATTTTTTATTTAATTAGGTCTATCCTGAGGATAGTCCACATACTTTGGGCTGAAACGTGAACACAACCAAATATATTCGCTGCGGCGAAATGTCCCCAGCAATTTATTTTAATAACAGATAAATAACTTACAACCCCAAAACACATAAATGCGGAATGATGTTTAAATACTATTGCGTTGCTTTTTGTATGTTGATGCCCCTCAAACCCCAACATCATATCAAATAAATAATTGCCCAAGGAAGGCTCAGTAGTAACAATGAAATTTTGTTTCATTTAGACCTAACTATCATCCTGTAAAAAAAATAAAAATACATTATATAATAATAACGTGATAAATGCGCAGCAAATACATCGCAACAATAATTTTCACCTAGCTTGGATTTTAAGCAAAGAAGCATCTTAATTTCAAAACAGCAAGTTATTTGATTTCAAATACAAATTCAAAATTTGCGCGTCATTAGTGTTGAAGTAGCTACACAAGCATGCGCTACAAGCGCTAGGATCGAATTGTTGACTGAGCAGAAGTGACCGGCAACCAATTACCTCCCTAGTTGTCTGCTAGGTTTTGCAACTATCAGTGCTAACAACTAGCGCGCTCTAAACGTGTAGGTAGCCCACAAGTGAGCAGGCTGAAGCCGTAAAAGCTATTACTCTGAGAACACTAGTCACCCAACGGTTGAACGTAAGAATAATTTATTGTCATTCTTACATTCAAACATAAGAATAATTTTTGCCATTATTACGTTTGAATTGAACATAAGAATCCTACACTCCGTAGATACAATGCTAAACTCATGGATATTTATAATGCTTTAGGAAGTACTTTACAACCTCATGCGGCCTGCCTAATGTAGAGAGGAAGCTACCGGTATGCTTAGGCCTACGGGAGGTGCAGTCAAAAGTTTTAAAAAGTAGTGCCTTAGAACATTCAATTCAATTCAACTCAATTTTATTTAGGCACATGCAATAATACGATATACAAGTAGAAAACAGGTTATACAAGGCAGGCTCTAGGTACCATAAAATTGCATTAAACTTTTTCTAAGGCCTAGGGGTAGCCTGGGCTAGGCTCAGTTCCCACACTTTCATAAGGATTTATAATTTTCCTTTTTCCAACTGAATATTATTGAGTATTTACTTGGTTTTTGGCCGCGGAAAGTAGTTTCTGGACTAATTTAATCACTTTTAGTTTGCTTGAATCGATCGTTTTGGTACTAGTTCAATTGGTGCGGTCCAACTTTTTAACACTGTTTATTTCAAAGAAAACAATAAAAAAACAACTTCAAATGAGAAATAAATGAAGACTCATTATTAACGATTTATTTTAACTAATCACTCTGAAAATATACCAATAATGATAGGCCTATAGAATAATCAATAATGAACACAGATTGAACACAAACACTCGCTCATTTCACTGTCATTTGGTCGCCATGTTTTCTATTTACGTCTTGATTTTACTTACTAGGCCAAGGCCTACCAACCTTTTTCACTAAAATACTCCACCTACAAAACCTTCAACGTCGCTACTTTAAATATAAAGGACTTTCACCACAAAAGGACTTTCGTTTAAAATAGCGACCTTAAAGGTTTTGAAGTATTTTTTTGTTACTATAACAGCAAAAACGTGATGATTCTATTTTGGATTTTTTTATTATGTTCTTGTAAGGTGATTTGCAGTGAGCACAACATCTCAGCAGGTATGTTTAGGCCTAGACCGCGTCACTCCTTTTTCACTAAAATACTCCACCTACAAAACCTTTAACGTCGCTACTTTAAATATAAAGGACTTTCACCACAAAAGGACTTTCGTTTAAAATAGCGACGTTAAAGGTTTTGAAGTCTTTTTTTGTTACTAACAGCAAAAACGTGATGATTCTATTTTGGATTTTTTAATTATGTTCTTGTAAGGTGATTTGCAGTGAGCACAACATCTCAGCAGGTATGTTTAGGACCGCGTCACTCCTCGCTACGTTTTTTCATTGTATTTTTTTTTTAAATGTCGATAAAAGTGGGTTTCCGCGTGTTTATTTTTAATTTGCTAGTGATTTTGCATGGTTTTGAACAACAACAAAAACAATTGGTGCAAAATAAGCCATTCCGTCATACTACCATTGTTCCGGCCCTACCTATTCAAGAGTTATTTAAGACTAGTTAAGAGTATTGTTGAGAGTCAGTTGAGAGAGTAGCTAGGCCTACTTCCAGTTCCCGTTTCTATCAAGATTTTACGCGAATGACGTCACATTCATATGCTGAAGAGCTTCGACCAAAATTGATGCATCTTTACGCGAAGTTTTTTGTTAAAACTTGGAACCACGCCCTCAAAATAGATCTTATGCCTTACGACTTTATGTGAACTGGGCGTTACAAGAGAAGAGTGTGGCCGATACACAACGGCTTGGGAAATTTATCATTACCGGCAGAATATAAAGTTAGCCTAGGCCTAGGTCCTACTCAGGCCTACCCTAGACCTATGGGTAGCCTACTTCTGTACTTGGCAAATCCCAACCTTTATACACTAACGGAAAGGATTTCGGGTGCGCTCTTTTGGAAAATATCCTAGAACTAGCGCGGCGCACGGTACTTGTTCATTAACGGGACCCCCTCCAAAAAATGTAAAAATTCAGTAAAAACATTTTATTAGACAATCATAACTACTACCGGGTACATCTACTCCATCTGAGTTTCAGGAGGTCAGAAAAACACAATAACTTCGAACAAAGCCTCGAAAACATCCTTTCCGGCTACATACTTTGCGCCAGGAGTGACACGGCCTACGCTAACATAGGCCTACTCCACCTACAAAACCTTTAACGTCGCTATTTTGAATATAAAGGACTGTCAATGGAAAAGTTCTTTCGTTTAAATTAGCGACGTTAAAGGTTTTGAAGGTTCATTTGGTGTCCGTGAACGTCAATGTCAGCTGCACGGCGACGATTGCTCTCATGTAGGCCTACGCGTTCCATTGGACTGTACTCGCCTGAGTAACGTTGAACGTGTGAGTCAAGTTCACTGTCAGAGTCATATTCATCTCCTCGCAAGTTGTAATTATTTATCGTAAACAAAAAAATGAAAAAATGTTTACGATAAATTAAAAAAAAAAAAAAAAAAAAAAATGTTTTGAATAATAAACATCAAAAATCTATTTTATGGTTCTTATTTTTAGTTTTTCTTTGTAAAATATCATAAATGTTATATTACTATTGGATTAAAGACAAATAAGGATTAAACTAGTTTTTTGGTCCATAATTCATTAAAATACATCAAGAAATGATTGCAGAATTTTGAGGATGAAGTAGGACACAGTCATAAAAAATAAAAGAGACAAAAACTGTGGTGTCCGGGTAGTCACAGAAGAAGAAGAATTAGCTCGTCGCCATTTGTGGTGTCCGGGTAGTCACAGAAGAAGAAGAATTAGCTCATGCTACTGATAAATAGTAATATGTTTATTAGAAAAACCCACATGGTTACCAAACGATTCCCTTCAGCTTAGCACAGGAAGTCGCCACAGGAAGTGCCCCGTAGCATTTGTGTACACCGCCACCTAAATGTGGACACAGTTCATACAAGCTAAGCTCTGGGCTACCAGAGCGGGAGTTTGAATAGAGAACATGACACTCTTCACCCTCTTGAATTGAGAATATACTAAATTGAAGTTTAAATGAATCCAATGTCAATCCAAGCTAATTCAATAAATTGAATACGAAGTTAAATAAGATAAACTACAGAATTGTAAGATAATTCACACAATTACTACAGAATACTAAGATAATTCACACAATATAAATGGAAACTAATAACTATCTATACCTAGTAGCATTAACGCTTAACATAATCGTTCAGGTAAGCTGGAGGCTTGCGAGTCCTAGCGGAAACTCGTAAGGGATTCTGTACAACCTCACAGATTGGCGGTGGTGTCTCTTGATCCACTGCGCCAGCTCTGCAACGGGCTCTGCAACCTCGGGCTCAGACTCCGGCTGCGCTTCAACATGAGGTGCTGGTGCCGGTGGTATTACCTCTAACTGCAGCTGCTGTAGCCTCGTTACCGATAGTTGGGTAACGCCGCTGAAGTTGCTCGATGTGGCGGACTTCCGTCGATCCACTGCTGGTGGTTACCCTGTAGTTTCGAGGATGATACCCGCCACTGACTCAATAACTCTGGGTAGCCAGCGTTCTCCTGATACGCGATAGCTACGGTAGTACACCGCATCTCCCACTTCGAAAGCCCTTCCGGTCACCATCTCGGTCGTAGGCCGACAAGGAACTGCAACCGAATCTGGATGTAACTTGTCCAGTAGAGTTCTGATCCTCCGACCCATCAGCAGTTCGGAAGGCGCCTTACCCGTCACGGTGCTGGGGGTAGCTCGAAGCATGAGCAGAATGTTGCACAGTTCATGCTTCCACTGTGGCAGGCTTTATCTTCCGCAAGAGAGATTTAACCGTCTGCACGGTCCGTTCCGCCTGCCCATTAGAGGCTGGATGGTACGGCGCTGAGAAAACCTGCTTCACTCCGTTAGATGTGCAGAAGTGCCCAAATTGTTCAGAGCGGAAGCATGGTCCATTATCACTCACCAGCTCGTCGGGGATCCCATGAGTAGAGAACCATACCCGCAGCTGGTTGATTGTAGTCGCGGCAGACATTGACCCGTTTGTCTCGGCGACCTCGCCCATTTCGACGAAGCGTCGACTAAGATCAGGAATGTGTGCTCGCAGAAGGGGCCAGCAAAATCCACGTGCAAACGTGACCAAACACGTACCGGTGGAGACCAGGGAATGACAGGAGCCTTGGGGGGGTCTGGCCTAGCTTCAGCGCAGGCTGGGCAAGAATTCACCAAATTCTCTATGTCCCCATTCATGGAAGGCACCAGACGTAGCTTCTCGCCAGCGACTTGGTCTTCACAATTCCCTGATGTACCCGGTGAAGGAGTTGCAGTACATCCGGTCGTAGACTTGCTGGAACAACAACACGATCACCAAACAGGATGCAGCCATTACGTATCGATAGTCGGTTGCGCCAGCATCCAGATACCGCTGACTTCTGGATCCGCGTTGTAGGTGCGTCCGTGAAGCAATGCATTATGCACTAGGCTCAGTGCAGGATCCTCCTTTGTAGCGCGTTGAATACTCTCTGCAGTCAACGGAGAGGTAGGAGGAGCTTCGTCGAAGAGTAGAATCCCGGCCGGATCTGGGTACTCCTCGGCTGCGATTTGCTGTGATGGGAAACGACTGAGAAAATCAGCATTTGCGTTCAGATTCCCGCGCGATGTGTCAGTGTGTAGTCATACTGACTGAGAAGCAAGCACCAGCGTAACATCCTGGGTGACACCTGGTCCGGTATCGGTCTGTTTTCTCTGAAAATCCCACACAAAGGTTTGTTATCAGTTAGTAGGGTAAAATGACGACCATACAAATACTTGTGGAATTTTGTTACGCCGAAGATGATGGCTAGCCCTTCCCGATCTAGCTGGGATAGTTCCTCTCACTTGCCTGGAGAGTTCTAGACGCATACGAGATAGGCTTCTCTCCATCGTTTCAGGAGTGACAGAACTGCCCCAACTCCTACTGGGGATGCATCGCAGGCTAGGATCAGAGGAAGAGTGGGTCGTAGTGCGCCAGCACCTTCCGGAAGTCATGACATCTTGCACATATTTCATGCAATCCTCATGCTCCTGATCCCACTTCCATTTAGAGTCGTTGTGCAGGAGTTTATAGAGGGATTGAATCTTGTCGACTTGTTTTCGAAGAACCTATCGTAGTAGTTGATGAAGCCAAGGAGGTTTTTAGCTCATCCTTGTTTGCTGGAGAAGGGGTGGCTAACAGCTCTCGCACCTTAGAATCAGTAGGTTTAATTCCTTCGAAAGATATGAAGTATCCTACATACTCCAGAGACTTAACATTGAAGACACACTTGTCCAGCCGTAGCCGCAAACTTGCTCTCGCGAATCGTTCCAGAACTTGTTGAACTCGGCGCCACAGCTCCTGTTTCATTAGGTGCCGTAACTAAAACATCATCCAGGTACACTACTACCCCTGGGATGCCAAAAAGTAGTGTCTCGGAGATTCGCTGAAAAATGGCTGGAGCCGAAGACAGGCCGGGGCTGAGTCGCCTCATGCGGAATAACCCTCGTGAGTGTTAAGGGTTAGGATACTGGAGGTGTCTTCATCTACAAGGATTTGTAGAAACGCCTGAGACAAATCAAATTTGGCAAAAACTTTACCACCACTCAACTTGCTCAACAGCTCGTCAATTGTAGGTAGTGGGTAAACCTCACGCTGACAGGCAGGATTGACTGTTCCACTAAAATCGCCGCATATCCGGATTGACCCATCCTTCTTTTCAACGTTTACGGTAGGCGTAGCCCACTCCGAGTGTGTAACCGGTTCCAGTATGCCAGCTGCGACCATGCTGTCGAGTTCCTTACTCACTCGATCCTGAAGAGCAAAAGGTACAGCTCTTGCCTTGCGGAACACTGGCGTTGCTTCGGGTTTCAGGTGTATTCGTGCGGGCGGACCGGAGTATCCTCCCAAGCCTGGAGCAAACACCCGACTGTAAGTTTTCAAGTTTTCAGGAAGGCCTGCAACAGAAGCTGAAACAACGTGTACTCCATTGACGCTAATCCCCAAAGCGGAAAACCATGTCCGTCCCAATAGCGCTGGACCGGGCTGTTCCATAACCGCAATGGGTAGCTTGGCCTGGTACCCGTTTAGTTGAATACAAGCTGTAACCTTCCCCTTTAACCTTGAGGTCCTCTTGCGACCCACGTTTTCAAAAGCAATTCAGGAGTCGTGAGATTCTCGGTAGCGAAATGACGCTGGTATATGTCATACCCGATTATAGTGTGCCCTGCCCCAGTATCTACTTCCATGGGAGCAAGACATCCCCAACTAGCACTTCAACCATGAGGGCTGGTGGGGCTCTAGGTGATGGGGTGTGGCATAGAAAAAGCCCTGCCGAGTTGTACGGCAGATCCTCTTGTTGATCTTGGCTCTCCGCCACCTGCATGGTGCGCGTAGACTTGCGCTGCTGTTTTCCCCCATTCCCTTTGTGATAAGAACTAGCTTTTGGAGGAGCTCCATGCGCAGATGGAGTTGCATTACCTTGCTTTCCACCATTAGCAGCTTTTTTCTTCCGGCATACTCGATGCGATATGCCCTACAACCCTTGCAGAAGTGGCAAGTGTAGGAACGGAACGAGCAGGTGTCGTAACTGTGCATGTCGCCGCATGCATGACATGCACCACGTACCTGAGGTGTATGAGGTAGACTCCGTACGACCGCTGCCGATGTAGCGTGCAGACGACTTGAGAACCGACTGCGAAGATGCCGACTGCGTAGATTGCGCAGAGCTGCGACATCCCCTTTCGCCGCCTCCGATGCGACGCCTGGGCATAAACAGTAGCGAAGGTGACTGAACCTGTAGTATCCGAAAAGATTTCTCCTGCAGCCTAGTATTTTTCATCCCTAGAATGATCCGCTGGAGGAGTTCTTCCTCAACGTCCGGATAGTTGCAGCTCTGCGCCAGCAAGCGCAGGTTTGCTACTAATCTTTGAACGGTTCGTTCGGCAACTGGTTGCGCGTTTCGAAAACCTTTCGACACAACCACCATTTTGCTTTGGGTTGAAATGCGTATTTAGTAACCCCACAGCCTCGTCGTAGGTGATCTCTGCTGTGGACTTAGGCTTACACAGCTTCCTAATCTGCCTATAAACGAGAGGTCCAGTGTTACAGAATAGAATCGCCTCCCGCTTACTTCCCACGATGCCATTTGCCTCGAAGAAAAAACCAAGTTGTTCGGAAATATCTCCCACTCTTCCGCGGTTTCCGAAACCAACTGTGGTACAGAGCCAATTATGCCAACCAGCACTGCCCTTGCTCTGGATCAGGCATGCCTTAGACTAGGCCTAGGTAGCTAGGCCCTAGCAGAATTGAAGAGAAAGGCTAGGCCTAGGTAGTAGGCCTTCGATACAGCGTCAGAGCAGACGCACAGGCTAGGCCCTAGCAGACTTGTTAGCGTCGTAGAGCAGACGCTTAGGCTACCTACCCTAGGCCTGGCTAGACCCTTGTGGGCCTACAACCCTGAACAAAAACAGTCCTACCTCCATGTTTTTCAGTAGCAGGCTCGAAAAAAACATCCTCGTCGCCATTTGTGGTGTCCGGGTAGTCACAGAAGAAGAAGAATTAGCTCGTCGCCATTTGTGGTGTCCGGGTAGTCACAAGAAGAAGAAGTTAGCTCATGCTACTGATAAATAGTAAATATGTTTATTAGAAAAACCCACATGGTTACCCAAACGATTCCCTTCAGCTTAGCACAGGAAGTCGCCACAGGAAGTGCCCCGTAGCATTTGGTACACCGCCACCAAATGTGGACACAGTTCATACAAGCTAAGCTCTGGGCTACCAGAGCGGGAGTTTGAATAGAGAACATGACAAAAACATCATGGCTGAAGGCTCTAAAGGTACAAGATATTTTTATGGTCAACCATGTGGGCAATCAACATCACGAGGCCTACGATCAATCTCCGAGAAACGGGAATAAAAGGGAGGCATAACCTCATTCCTTCACTCAACCAGGTAAATACCATAAGCATAGGCCCTTACTGCCTCTGTGACCATGACTCTATAAGGGAAAGATTAGCACATCTGGAAGCTGAAATAACAGCAATCAAGAGGCACCTAGGAACAGCTGGAGGCATAGGCCTAGACCTAGCAGGTGAATTAGACCTAGGCCAAACAGGCCTGCAAGACCGAATGCGCAAAGAAAAGCTTCCCAACAGGCTTAAAAGTAAAGAGAGGTCTAATCCAACATCATGTGACCCACACAATAGGCCTATGCATGTGGAGCCGACCCATACTAGGCCTATAGGCCCAACAAAAGAAGGGCTTACTGATAAGTCCAAGCAAAAAAGAGGCTTATTGAATCACGATCTCTGTCAAGTACAATACACTAACAAAATTGTTATTTTAGCAGATAGCCATGGACGTGAACTGAGAAAACTCATGATTAACCTTCACTCGCACTCTAACGGGAAACCAGATAGTCAGTATATTAAACCGAACGCATCCTTTTGAGGAAGTAATAAATACAAACTGTATACAAGCATTGAATGATGCAGACATCCTTATGGTTATTGCGGGAACAAACAACATCCAAATAAACAGCAAATAACTCAAGACTACCCTAAAGCCATAATCAATCAAAAGTAAGGCCACATACAATAATTACGCAATACCCCACCGATTTGATGCAGAAGGGGTACAGCTAAACAACAATATTAAACGAGTCAACTCATTAATGGAAGATCTAGTCAAGAATGAAGAAAACATACACTTCCTCAAATGGGACAACTTAGAGACAAACGACTACACAAAACACGGTATGCACCTCAATAGAGGAGGGAAAATAAAACTATGCACAAAACTTCTAGAAATGGCAAATACCATAAGCCAAGCAAACAAACATCTCAATCTGCTTGACATGACAGACGAATATATGGCAGCAGTCAACCCGGTCACTCTCACTCCTGAAATACTGCACAAAATGTAGGCCAACAGTGCATCCCACACTCAATCCAGGGAAAATGCTACCTGCCTAGAGGACCTAGACACCACCACAGCAAACCCTGCTGACCCGCTGACCACCGTGGAACTTGCCGCCGAAGTACACCTGCTGACAAGACCCACCACTGCAGCAAACCTGCCTACCTGCCTAGAGGACCTGGACACCACCCCAGCAAACCCGTTAGCGACAGTGGGCCCTTCCGATGAGGTGGTCTTGGCGAAGAGGACCACCACGTAAACCCAACCCAGGAGCACCCAGTCCACAGGATGCTAATTTTAAGCTTAATCTTAATTTTAAGTCCAACCACATCCACAAAGAGAACCTAAAAGCAAAACCAAAGAGAAGAATACAACCACCCAGGTTATCGAAGCCCAAAACATAAAACTATAAGCATAGCCTACTAGACAACACCAACCTAGACGAGAAGACAGACAGTGCAGTCACTGACCAAGACGAACAGAATGCTCCGACTCTGACTATGATTTTAAAAGGTTTCGATACAAAACCAGACCTAACATGGAAAAAACTCAAACAACTAACCCACCCTTTATACCCTTTTTGGACACTTCAACACATACCAAACACTCCGTAGGCCTAAACATAACCCCTAACCCAAAAAAACCAAATAATCCTACACACATACCTAAAGTAACACACATACCTAAAGTAAATAAAGTTTTAAACCCTAAAAAAGGAATAAGTAGGCCTTACTGATAAAAATAAGAGATATAAATAAATTAACGATTCTACATCAAAATATACAGTGCATCTCGAACAAAACAGTAAATCTAGATGCCCTGATAAATGAAGAAGAAAGTGAAGGACCTAATATCGACATTTTATGTATAACGGAACACTGGCAAAGAGATTTTGAAATATCACAAGTAAATGTAGACAACTTCAAATTAATAACAGCCTTTAGCAGAAATACCCATAGACATGGAGGAGTGGCAATATTGTAAAGGAAGACAAACTGAAGGATGTAAAAAAGAAGAACAAACATTATTAAATTCAGTAGCGAAAAAGATTTAGAAATAAGTGGAATAGAAATAAAACTCAGACACAAGCTTAATAACATAGTAGTCATAACACTATATCGTACACCTAATGGAAACATCGATACTTTCATCGAAAAACTAGAAAACCCTCCTTATTCAAATATCTAAAGAAAATAAAGACATAGTTATCCTAGGGATTTCATATAGACTTCCTTAAAGACTCATCAAAAAGGAAATCTAATCAATCTACTAGACTCCTTCAAATAAAGTCAACAATAACTACCCCAACCAGATTTGATACTTATTACAACACTTCATCACAATAGACAATATATTTACAAACACACACTTTAAATACAATACAAAGGTTATTCTTAGTGGAATCTCAGATCATGCTGCACAACTAATCCCAATAAACTGTAAATTAAATAACCCAGTAAAAAAAATTATCTATAAAAGAATATTTTAAAGATCCCACTATATGCATCTTCAATGAACAACTCGCAAAAGAAAACTGGACAGATCTAACACTAAGTTCTGTAAATGAAATGTATGAACTATTTATAAACAAGTTCAATCTACATTTTCAGAAACACTTTCCTCTAAGAAAAATCACTGTAAAACTAAATTTAAAAAATACTCCTGGTTGACACAAGGACTAAAAATATCTCGCAATAACGTAAAAAGCCTCTATCAAATGACATTTTCATTTCTATGACAGCTCGTTCATTAAAAGTTATTACCGAACATATAAACAAATCTACAAGAAAACATTGAAATTATCAAAATAAAATACTATGAAGGTCAAATAGAGCACAGTGAAAACAGATCAAAAAGGTATGGGAAATAGTAAATGATCAGTTGAGCCGCAATCCACCACCCAAAACAAACAACAACATCAAAATAGAAACACATGAAGGAATTACGACAAACCACAAATCGTAGCACAGTGTTTTTGTCGATTACTTTACGAACATAGCAAGTAAACTCACCAAAGACATAAACCTGAACCTCCAAATGAAACATTCATGGACCATCTAATTAAATCTCAAAGAATCAATCAGGATCAATCTTCATGATAGATACAAATGAAAAAGAAATATTAGAAATTGTTAAAAGTCTAAAAACAAAATGTCTACTGGCTATGATGAAATACCAATGGTCTTGGTAAAAAAATGCATTCCATTTATAGCAGAACCCCTTAAAATAATTTTTAATGAATGCTTACAGTCTGGATCTTTCCCCGATAAACTTAAAATCGCAAAAATAATCCCTCTTTATAAAAAAGGTGATCAAAAAAAATGGATAATTATAGACCAATATCCCTCCTTCCGGCTTTTTCTAAGATTTTTGAAAAACTTATTCATATAAGAATTTCCAAAAAACTTTGAGAAAAAACAACTTTTTTCAGAAAGCCAAAATGGGTTTAGAAAAATAAATCAACCTGTACAACAATAAACAGGTTTATGGTAAAACTTGTAAATGCTTTAGAAAGGAAAAATCATGTAATTGGAATATTTTACGACCTATCTAAGGCATTTGATTGTATTTATCATAAAATTCTTCTAGATAAACTATATTATTATGGTATACGTGGGATCGCATTAGAACTTATAAATCATATTTAAGTAACAGATACAATACGTAGAAGTTAAAACGTACACACCAAGGTAATGAATTAAAACCGCATCCCTAGTCTAGGGGAACATGCTGTACCTTGGACCACTTTTTACATTTATATGGTTTCTGGAGAAATGAGATGGTGATTTGGTTTATTTTTTTTTGAATTTCCTAGAACATGCCTTGTACAAACTTTGTTTAAATTTATTGTATATGGCACTTTACAATTATTGCTATAAATTAACCATTTTAATAATTAGTGCAAAGTGGTCCAAGGGAACAGCATAGCGATGTACCTTGGACCATGTAATTCGTACCTTGGACCATGTAATTCGTACCTTCAATTATGTACATAAATTACATAGAAAATTGAAGGATAGGCCTTAAGCCTAGGGTACTTAATGTTTTCTTTCTTGTTAGTACTTCATATTTTAAGAGTGGGAGTGTATAGTTATATTTCTATTGACAAAAATATTATTAAGGCCAGCTATTTTGAATTATAGAAAAAAATTGGGTAGTTCTCCAGTGTAGGGAACCCCCCCTCCCCCAAAAAAAAGGAAGTAGGTTAGGGGGTTGGGGGGAAGCATCAAGTGCGTTGCCGTGGTCAGCTAGCCCCCCCCCCCAAAACAAAAGTGAATAGTAGGTTAGTGGGTTGGGGGGGAGGGTGGCGCGAAGCGCCGTGGGGGGCCTAGCTGACAACGGCAACATATTTTATGCTTCCCCCCACGGCACTTTGCGACCCCCACCCCAACTCCACTAAATTTCACCCTCACTTTGCCCTCTTACTTCGTGACATTATCTAAAGAAACAAAACGAATTGGCCTACCATGGTATAGAAAATGCCATGTTAAATGTACCTTGGACATGGTCCAAGGTACATTACTGTTAGGTGATCCAAGGTACAACCAAGCACATAAATTTTTGATTTCCCTCTAATTTAGTTTGAGGTTAAGTTGCCTGTTTTATGTAATTGGTATAATTATACATCAAAACATGGTTCTCAGACTGAATAAGTGTTTTAGCAGTAAATATCATTCAAGGTTTAAAAAGCAAAATAGTAACATGCAAAATATTTACTTTGAAAGGTTGAAAACACAAATTATTTTTTTAATGATGTTAGGTTTTCTACCACCATCCCAGTTTGGTATAGTCTGACACCTAGTGGCATAATTGATAACAAGAATTTTTAGTTATTTTTTTTACCACAAGATAGCAGAGATATCTTGAATGGTCCAAGGTACAACTATGTCCAAGGTACAGCATGTTCCCCTACTAAACAGATGTGGTGTTCCTCAAGGATCCATAGTAGGTCCTCTATTCTTTAATATTTTCATTAATGATCTTCCTTTCTGTATTGACGACATTGAACTTTTCGCAGACGATGCTACTTCTTTAATTCAGGCACCGTCTAGGGATGAATTAATAATAAAAGCAACAGAGAAGACAACGACATGCATAAACTGGTTTACGAGTAATAAATTAATCCCAAACTCTTCTAAAACTAAATTAATTCACTTTCACTCAATACAAAATCAAGACACTTACAACCGATTAATGAAATAACAATTCAACCACATAAAAATATCACCCACACAATCTCAAGGGTGCAGGACATTAAATTTTTAGGCATTTTTATGGATGAATCCTTAACATGGAATAAACATATAACCGTTCTGACAGGCAAATTAAACTCAGCCTGCTATTCTATTAGACAAATAAGAAATTCAACACAATGTAAGTACATCAAACTAGTTTATTTTGCACTTTTTGAAAGTCTAATAAGATACGGGACTGAATTCTGGGGACATTCATCACACCATGACAAAGTATTCAAATTCAAAACGTGCAATTAGAAATATTACAAAGGCGCACCCGAGAACACATGCACACCTTTGTTTCAAAATCTAAAAATACTTACCTTATACTGCATATACATCCTTAAATCAGTCCTATTTGTTAAACAAAACTTTCAGTCACTAGAAAAAAATTATGAAACTCATTCACACCAAACACGGCAACAAAATGACATCCATATAGACCACCATAATAGTAAACTAGCTCAACTTAATTCTAACTATATACAAATTAAATTATTTAATAAACTCCCGAAAGAAATTAAAATAATTACATCAATAAATAGTTTCAAAGATAAAGTAGTGAATCTCCTACTAGACAAAGCATACTATTCTCTAGGCGCATATTTGGAAGATAATAGTATCTAAACACTTGTGAACACAACATCAAATCACAATGAATGTGATTATGACCTGTATTATATTACCCAATACTATAATTGTGTATTCATCATATATCATTATTATTGTATATAGGCCTATATTCCCAGTGAGTGATGACTACTTATCACTATTATTGTATAGGCCTGTATTCTATTACTTCATACTATAATTATTGTGTAATAACACATCATTATTATTGCACACATATTCTACTACTTTGTACTATAATTATTTAATAATTAATCTATATTCTATCTTAGTCTACGGTACCTGACTGTTACAGGTTAAAATTGAGTCTAATTAAATATATGTATTATGTATTTATCTATGGCAAAATCAAAAAACTATCCTATCCTATCCTATCCTAAGTAAAAAAAACGACGACGGGGGGGACCAATTAACAAAAAATTGAGGGGGGTCCCGTTAATGAACAAGTACCCCGGCGCACTGTAGCCAGCGGAAAGTTCAGCTAACCTAACGAAAGTAGTTTTGCAACGGAAAGGATTTCGGGTGCGTATGTTTTCATTGAAAAAAAAATGTTGGGACCCGCTAAGTACAGAAGTGCCGACCTATGTAGAGCCTAGGCCAGCATCTCAGGATCCCTTCCTCTTTCCACCAACAAGATATTTCATAGGCCTAGGGCTAGGCCTAGGCCCCTACGTACAAAAAGCCATTATCTAGACCACACAAAGATAAGAGGCTAGTAGGCCGGTACTTATTCGGCTAGGGGGGTCCAACTTTTATATACACTGTAACGAAAGGATTTCGGGTGCGCTCTTATCGATTGTATCCTAGAACTAGCGCGGCACACTGTAGCCAGCGGAAAGTTCGGCTAACCTAACAAAAGTAGCCTACACCTTTAACATAAGTAGGCCTAGTAACACGGCAATATAGCAGTGTTAACAGTGTATATAAAAGTTGGACCTCCCTAGCCGAATAAGTGCCAGTAGGCCTAGGCCTAGCCCTAGTTAAACCAATGTAGGCCTAGACCTCTAGGCTAAGGGCCAGGTGTGGACTAAACCCATTGCTTTCCCTAGACCTACAAGTACTCTTGTGGCCTGAATATCGCGATTAGGTTCATA
>JAMZAV010009224.1:0-26881 GCA_024449915.1 Sweltsa coloradensis | reverse complement strand
ATGTCTTTAATTTACCCCCAAATTGCCAGGTTTGTCCAAGGGAACCAAAACCACATTTACAAGGGTTTTCAAAAACACCACTAGTTTTAAAAGGAATTTTATTTTTAAACTGGCAACATAAAATTTTAAAATTTTCTTCCAGGGTTTTTAAATTTTGTTTGAATTTTTTGTTTCTGGGGAGTCAAACCAATTCTAAAATTGTGAACTTTTTTTTTTTTTTTTTTTTTTTTTTTAGCCAATTCCCTTACGTAAAGTTAAGACGACGACAATGACACCCAAACGATGCAAAGCAATGACGACCCGACGGAAAACCCCTTTTCTCCCTGCCCCCTAGGTAAGTGCGCATTATTATTTTCCCAACCTAGTCAAAACACCTGAAGAGGTCAACATTGCACCCTAAAACAGGTTTTTCCTTTGAAAAAATTATATGGCGGGCCTTAAACAATTGAGGGCGACCGCTCCCCCCCTCCCCATACCCTCTCGCACTACTCATTAGAAATTGCGCTATGGTTCTAAAAAAATTTTTGCTTTTAAAAAACGAAAAATGTAAGTTCTTGAAAATTCTTAGGTGTCTTCTTCATAGCGTATCATATGAATTTTGAGATTATTCTTGATACCTTTAAGTGATTTTCTGACTTATAAAACTTTTTTTTTTAAATAATTTCATATTATTTCTTTTTTTTTTGGGGGGGGCCTGCTTTTTCACGTTATTTTCTATAATATTGGGAATTTGCTGTTTTATTTGAAATTTTTCATAAAAATGTATCCATTTTTATCGGGGCCCCCGTTTCGCGGGGGTTTGGGGGGTCCGCCGCTAGGGCCAGTGGATATATTGCTTTTCCCCCCAAAACCCTTACCTGGCCTTAGAAATCGTAAAAACTAATACCGCAGACGAGTGGAATAAAAAATAGGCCCCCGTAGGACAAGGGAATCCAAATTTACATTGCTCCTTTTTGTTTTATGAAATTCGAAGACTGTAGTGCTCGTTTAAACCTTTGCAATTTTTAAAACAAAATTTTTCATTTAAAAAATTTTTATTAAGGTTTGGGGTTGGGGGGGGCCCCCCCTACGGGATTTCCCTAGTTCCGTACCTAGTCCCCTTGGTCGCTGTCGTTACTTGAGGCAACACGAAAAAATTACATTTTAGATTGTTTTTTGTTGAAGCAAATGTAAATTTTTTTTAGTGTTGCCTCAGATAAAAAACGCACGTCGACCCAAACGTCAGGGATTTTTTAAAAAAGCGACACACGAAAGACTCAAAATATTTGATTTTCTAAAATTATTATTTTTAAAAATTTTTTTTTATTATTTTATTATTATTATTATTATTATTTTATTTATTTTTATTATTTATTTATTATTTTTAAATTAAACAAAATTAAATGGTGGGTTTTCCGTCGATTCTTTTTCCCTTTATTGCTTTTAAGTTCAGAAGTGGGGGGCTTCCTCAAAAAACAAAATAAAATTTAAAAACTTACAAAATATAAAAGAAAGGTTCCCATAAAAAAAAAAAAAAAAACCAAAAAAAAAAAAAAACCCCCCTTTTAAAAATTATTACCTTTTTAAAATTAAATTATTATTATTATTATTATTATTATTATTTTTTTATTATTATTTATTATTATTATATTTTTATTATTTTATATTATTATTTTTTATTATTTTATTATTTTTTATTATTTTTTAGGTGTTTTTTCAAAAACCCGGGTTTTAAAACCGGAGCTACTTTTTCGGACTTACGTCAAGTACTTCTGTGTCTATTCATAACATTTTTATTTTTTTAAATCTACTAAAATACGTCTTTTATAATTTTGTTGTAATGATTTTTTTTTTTCTGCTGTGTCGGTCGGGGGCCGTTTTTTTGTCGCCATCCAGCATTTGCTCTGGGGACTATGGAAACCCACAAAAACCATTTTTTGTTAAAACCCCCTTAAATTTTATTTTATTTTATTTTATTATTATTTTTTATTATTTTTTATTTTTATTTTTTATTATTTTTTTGGATGTTTTTTCCCATAAAAAACCGGAAAAAAACCGGAGCTAACATTTTTGTACGGACTTCGTCAAGTACTTTCCATGGTATCTATATTACATACCTAATTATTATTTTGTCAAAATCTAACTAAAATAAGTCTTTATAATTAGTTTGTAGATGATTTTTCTTTCTGCTTTTACAGTCTCCTTTTTCTCGTCGCCATCCTACATTTGCTTTTGGGACTAGGGGAAAACCCAAAAACCCGTCGGGTGGAGCTGTCTCGGAATCTCAAAGTATCACTTATTAAAAATTTTACGAACATTTACACGTGTTGAGTTTTACGCCTTTTGATTCGATGAAAAATTGGTGGAAGATCTATTGTTTAATGTTTCATGTAGTTTCTTTGGTATGATGCCTTTACCGAATCACGTATGGATTGTTTTTCCCTTTTTCTTTTCCACATTTCTTGATCTAAATTGCAATTCACTATACTTGTAAATTTTTTTTTCCATGTAGTCTGACGTTTGGACTTGGGACAGAAACGTCAAAAAGGGTAGTTTTTTGTTTCTTCTTGTAAATTAAAATTTAACCCGGGTTTGTTGTGATGTATAGTTTAGTCCGGGGTTTAAAATTGGGCGTCGAAAATAAATTTTAAACTTTGCTTTATACTTTTTCCGGGTTTTTATTTGTATAAAGGGGTGTGTGTATCAATGGGTTTTACTTGATTGCTATTTTTTTTTGAATAAGTTAGCACTTGGTTTTTGTCTGTAGAGGTAATCCGTTTTTACAAAAGGGCTGGGACCCGGGGGTTGATGTGTTCGATTGTTTTATTAAAATACATTTTCTACTTTACGTTTACGCGATTTTGTATAATTATTTTTTATAATTTTTTTTGTTCAATTTTAAAATTTTTTTGAAAATTTTTTTGAATAGCCAGCGTAAACCTTCTGTTTTTTCCAAATTTTCCCCGTTTTTAACCACCTATTTGATGCTTTAATATCTATGACCTTTATTAGTTCTCAAAGTCTCTTGTGTAGGGGCTTTTTCTGAGAGACGTAACTCTTTGAAGCGTCATTTGAGTTTCCCTTGTAATTTACATTTTTGTTTTTCTAATTGGTGGAGTTAGATTTTTCAGCTAGCACCCCACCCTATGCGTGTTGATTGGTTCTTTTGTAAAAAAATATTTTTTTAAAAGTTAGTTTTAATAAAATTGTTCAGATATTAGGCTTCGTCCCCCCTTTTTCTTTGGGAATTCAAACTCCATTTCTGATTTAGGGTGATGCATTCTTGTTTATAAGTGTATACGATTAATATTCCAGGGGCGTGGATTTTCCCGTTGGGCCATTTAATGATTCGAATGAATATGTCAGTACTGGTATAGCATTGTATTTATTGCGTGATCTTGCTTTTACCCTTTTTGCGTCTTGAGGGTGATTTTAGTCGCTTCTTGTATTATCTATCAAATTTTTTTTCATTTCTTTATGTTCAATTTGGGTGCTTTTTGAGAAACCTAAATATTTGTATACTTCTTATCACCTTACTCCAAACCTATTTCCCTCATTAGCTGGGAAATCTCTGCCTGCGTAACCTTCCCTTTTTGATATGTAGGTCTTTCCTTGTCTACTAAACTCCCTGCAGATACTTTATAAATTCAAAAGTGTTTGATTAAAAATGTTTGTTGAAAAAATTTTTGCATATCTTTAGATCATCCATGAAAATAGGTGAAAATTTGTGCATACCTATATTTTCCCCAATTTTAAATCCGTATGTTGATTCGTTTAAACAAGCGACAGTGGGTTTAATGAAGACAAAACAAATGAGCTAAAAAGTCACCTGGAAAAGCCACGTTTTTAAATTTTGGGTTGGGAAATGTAGTTACTGCTGGTTTTCATATTTAGTTTTAGTGTTTTTCTCCATGTCTTTATTCTGTTTTCAAAAAAATTCAACACTGGGTTGTTTTAAATTTGTAAAATCTGAAAAACCAGTGTGTGGGGTTTAGTCATAAACTTTCTTGTAGTCAAAGTAGTTACGGATTTTTCCTTTCTTATTGTGTGCCTGGTTTATTACGTAGATCGATAAAGAGTTTTTCTTTACTCCTGCGATTCTTACGCATCCTTTTGTTCCCGGCCCTGTATTGTATTCTTCGCAAAGCTTTATACTTTTTTGTTTTGCAGAAGTCAAAATTTTATATATAGTTTTGGGAGACATGAATTTTCCGATATTTACTTGGTCTTTGTGTCATTTTATTATTTTTTATTATTATTATTATTATTATTATTAATTATTATTATTATTATTATTATTATTATAGATTTGTAAAATTTTGATGGGGTTGAACCCCGTCCGTTGGAAATCTTGTCTCTTGGAAAGGTGCGTTAAAAAATAATTTTTTATTTTTATTAATTTAATTTTTCTTTTTATTTTTTTGGTGTTGAACAAAGGATTAATAGTTTGGCCTCTCTTTAAAGTTAAAAATGGTTTTTCCAATTTTTGGTTTTTATAACATTTTTTTAAAGGAAATTTTGGTTTTTTTTTCCCTTTTTTTTTTTTCCTTTCAAAAAAAAAAAAATTGGGTTTAAAATTATGTTGACATTTCTTCAATTTCGTGTGTTGTAATCGGAAAAAGGGGCTCTACTGGTAGAAAAAGTACACCTTGGTTGGACATTCTTCTTCTTTTTAATCCCACGGGGAGTGCCGCGTATTGAAAAACCATGCTTGCTTGTGACAGTCGGCAGGAAAAATGGTGTTAAGATAATTCGGGGGGTGCGGTGGGCTTACCACAGACCTGCCTCATGAGAATAACTTTTGGAGCGATAGAGGGGGTAAATCTTTCCGAAAAAAATAGCAATTTCAAGCTGGACGTGTACCTCCCCGACTAAAGACTCTTTCTGACCCTTCAGAAGAGACACGAAGCCCCCCTCGGATCCACCGCCGAGACGCCCGCAAAAAAAAAATCTGTCACGCAAAATGGGTTTAACGCCCTTCCCCTTAAAGAACCGTAAACGAGCTGCAGACATACTGCTTTTCGCTGTCCCCCCGGGCGACATTTGTGGGGTGAATAGATTTTGGTTAAACACGGACGTCAAAAACCACGAGTTCCTTCCAAGAATACGTCGTCCTGGGGATGACAGACAGGCCGGCCGCGGTGGGGGGCGTTTTCTAGGTTCGACCTCACCTGCACCCAAAGCCCCTCAGTCCCCTCGAGAGCCGTGCTGATTTTGTCTGGGGGGAATAAAAGTCGGAAAACCCGCGACTTCTCGTGGGTCACAACCGCCCCGCCATCCCCAGATGCCCCCCAAAAAGCCGACTTTCTGCACCCCCTGGCCTAGTTGCTGCTTGCGCCAAGTTTCGAGGCTGCCTCTTGTTTGGCGATTTTAATTAAACATTGCTGGCTTTCGGCCCACCGAAGGGCGTGAAAAACCGCTCGGATTTTATATCTGTTTCTAAACGGCTTTCTCTAAACGGGTCCGAGTAAACCAAATCACCAACCAGGGAGAAACAATCGACCCGGCTTGCGATGCGCCCAGCTCTGTCGTGGTGGAGGGGTGCGGGCGTGAGCGACACGACCGTTCTCCCCCCTCTCACTGACTGCCATCCGTCCAGTGAGTGCAGCCCGAGAGGTTTTGATTACATAAAGAAAACTGGCCCCATGAACGAAAGCTTTCTGAACAAAAATGCCGGGGGGTGCGAGCGTGACGTCAAGAACGGGGGGAAAACTGGAAGCGTATTTTTTCGGTGCGCAGAGACACGTTCCGAAAAGGAGATAGGGGGAAACACCGCCACTCCTCCCTTGCAAGCAAGAACATAAAAAGATATCGTCATCCGGGACAGACTGTTCGCCCGAGGCGGAAACCACCTTGCGTGACGCAAAAAGAGGCCATCTTCTGCGGGGGATCAAAAAGGTGGGCCCCCCGGGGCGGGCAAGGACAACTGGTGGGGCTTGGGCAGGTGCAAAAACAGAAAGTTTTTTTTTGGGGCTACATTAAATTTTAAGGGAACTATTCCCAAAAGATGGGAGCGAGTTTCAAGGTTTAAAAGTGACAGACCCAAGGAGGTGGGAGCCTTTTCATGAGGCATTCCAAGCATTTCTCGCGGGCGGGTAACATTTTCCCCTCCACAGGAAAACGCCCCGCCCCCAGCTTTCGGCAGCCCACCATTACGACTGACTTTCTTGCCCGTGAATAAAAAAGCTTTTCCCGGGGGACCAAGGGTTTTAATACGCAGCGGGTCCAGAGGCGTTTTCCTGCAATCCTGCTAAAAAAATCCCTAACGCCTCTGCGACCACTTGCCCACCTCTTCAACTGGTCTTGAACAGGGCTTTCCAACGGAATGGAAAAAAAGGTCGTGGCACCGATCTTCAAAAACGGGGGACAAGAGAGACATAAAGAACTACCGGCCAATCAGCATCACCTCACTGGTCGTTTAAAACGATGGAACGTTTTTTTTTAGAGACCGGGCGGGGAGTTCCCCGAGAGCCAAAAAAGCATCCCTCGGCGCAGCATGGGGTTTCGCAGCGCCGTTTTTTTTCACCCTCCCTCGCCGGGGGCCCTTGATCATGGACGGCAGCGCCCGGACGAGCGAGCGGAGCGCACATTCCGTGTTTTTTTCGATTGGTCTAAGCATTTGATAAAGTTCCGCCGTGCGTCTACTATCCAAGCTCGGGTTATAGCATTTAAAGGGGAATTTCCCTTTGGTGGTTCGGAGTTTTTTTCCTTGTCGGCCGCACGCGTTCGTCCATTCAACGGCGGGCGCTAAATTCCGGGAAAGTGCCCCGGGCGTCATCCAGGGAAGTGTGCTTGGCCCCCTGCTGTTTAACGTCTTCGTAGCCGACCCTCCTACCTCGGCAAGGATCCAAATGCTCCAGTACGCTGACGACGTAACCCTGTACTGCATCGTGGTCACCAAGAGATGCAGACGCCCTTCAAGCAGACCTAGACGACATTCCAGATCTGGTGCGACAACAATGGCATGTCGCTCAACGCCCTCAAGTGCAAGTTGATGGACATCACGCGCGCGCGCACCCCCCACTATACTTCCTGTACACCATAGATGGTGGCCCACTCGAGTACGTCGACAAGCAGCGCCTCCTTGGAATGCACATCAGAAGCGACCTCCGATGGAACGTTCACACCGATATTGTGCGGGCCAAGGCGGCGCAGGTGCTGGGTTTTTGCGGCCCGCAATCTGCACGGGTGCACGCCGCGCGTCAAGAGGATGGCCTACCTGTCGCTAGTTAAGCCCACCATGACTTTCGGCCTCCCCGCATGGCACCCAACCACCATTGAGAACACTACCAAGCTTGAGAGGGTGCAGAGAAGGGCATTGCATTTCATACATGGCCGAAACATCCCCCCACCCTGTGACCAGAAGCAGGTTATGCCAATGACCATGCACCTGCAATACACCGACCTGGTGTTTTTTAAAAGATGCCTCAGTGCCGCCACTGATTATGACGTGTGCGCACGCATCATCCAGGGCCGCGTGTTGAGAGGCGACGATAGTAGGCACCCCCGCCACCAACCCCCTCCGGCCAAAGGAGTGCTCGGCCGACGTGCTTTTTCTTTCCGGGTTGTTAACCCATGGAACGACCTGCCGCCCACCCTCAAAGACTGCCCAGTAATTCATTTCCCTTCCATGTGTAAGGAGTACTTATGGGAGAACCTTCTACAAGTGCCGTGTTAGTTTCACGTGCTTAAGCAAGGCTCTTCGCGGCACGAGACTTCCACAAAGATATCAAGTGTTTTAGCAAAATATTAGCTAGCCTCGACGCCTTTTCTTGTTGTTAAAAAATGTAATAATAACAAGGATAAACAACAATAAATTAATATTATTATTATTATTATTATTAATATTATTATTATTATTATTGAAGAGAAATTATAACATTGACGGGATGTTTCGTCGCGTCGTGGTGGTGAATAACTTACATTATTCTTGATTTCCCGACGTAGCGTCCTCACTGTGGAAGACATTTTCAAGGGATTGCTGGTCTTTCGTTTTGTTGCCTCTGTTGCAAACGTTCACTTCTTCTTGGAACTGCCAGGGCACGGCTCTAGTTGTTGTTGTTGTTGTGGTGGTGGTTGAGGTGGTTGTGGAGGTGGTGGTAGTGGTGTAGGTTGGTCTTGTGGATGAAGATGCTGTTGATGCTGTTGTTGATCTGGTGGTAGTTCTTGGTTTGATCGCATTTTCTCTGCTGAGAGGTGATTAATTAAATTAATGGCAGGAATCCACGAATCACTAAGTTTGTAGCCACCTACATCTCCATTCATATTGTTAGGTGTTTTTCGAAATTTCAATTGACTCCCTTAGGAGTCTAGGCCAAAACGCAGCTTCTTGGCAAATTATTTTCGTTTCACAAAAAGAATCTCATGCCTTGAGTCAGCCATATTGTCTATGGCATGCTTAGCAATTGCAGACAACTCGACGTGACCCTTGTTACAATGGTTTTTATGTTCTTTTACCTTGTTGCCACTGTCCTTAAAGTCTGGCCTACATAGCTACAGCCACACTTGCAAGGGATTTTATAAACTCCACTTCCGGCTAGATGTACTGGGTCCTTTGGCGATCTCAACATGGTAGAAATTTTATTTATAGGCTTAAATACTGTCTGATGTCTAGCTTTCCTAGATAACGTGCTATGCGATCAGTAGTAAATTTCACATTTAAGCCTATAAATAAATTTCTACCATGTTGAGATCGCCAAAGGACCCAGTACATCTAGCCGGAAGTGGAAGTTTATAAAATCCCTTGCAAGTGTGGCTGTAGCTATGTAGGCCAGACTTTAAGGACAGTGGCAACAAGGGTAAAAGAACATAAAAACCATTGTAACAAGGGTCACGTCGAGTTGTCTGCAATTGCTAAGCATGCCATAGACAATATGGCTGACTCAAGGCATGAGATTCTTTTTGATGAACGAAATAATTTGCCAAGAAGCTGCGTTTTGGCCTAGACTCATAAGGGAGTCAATTGAAATTTCGAAAACACCTAACAATATGAATGGAGATGTAGGTTGGCTACAAACTTAGTGATTCGTGGATTCCTGCCATTAATTTAATTAATCACTTCTCAGCAGAGAAAATGCGATCAAACCAAGAACTACCACCAGATCAACAACAGCATCAACAGCATCTTCATCCACAAGACCAACCTACACCACTACCACCACCTCCACAACCACCTCAACCACCACCACAACAACAACAACTAGAGCCGTCCACCGCCATCCTGGCAGTTCCAAGAAGAAGTGAACGTTTGCAACAGAGGCAAACAAACGAAAGACCAGCAATCCCTTGAAAATGTCTTCCACAGTGAGGACGCTACGTCGGGAAATCAAGAATAATGTAAGTTATTCACCACCACGACGCGACGAAACATCCCGTCAATGTTATAATTTCTCTTCAATTATATCGGGTCGCGAAAGCATAACTTGTGAATTATTATTATTATATATTATTATTGATATTTTATATTATTATTATTATATTTATTATTATTATTATTATTATTATTATTATTTTATTTACATGTTTCCACATCTCGGTACAAACCGGTACAAGTAAATGCAATGTATTGCGGACTATGTCAAGCAATACATGTGCCTATAATAATAAGTAATAACAAAACATGCAAATTAGAAAACTTATCTAAAATCTATACAGTATTCAACATAACATTCAATTCAAAAACTTAACTTCATCTTTACAAAATATACAACATAAAATCGTTTTATAAACATTGTCATTGAGGAATTTTTCGGACTATATGGCATGTACAAATTATAACCGCTTTCTGCATTTTGATGAATAAATTCTTGTTAATTATTATATAATTATTATTATTTTTTCTTATTATTATTATTATTATTATTATTATGAATTATAATGATTTTTAAGCATGGCTTTAAGGACATAGTTATTGATTCATAGCAGTTGTCGAAAAAGTTTGCCCCGACTGGGGTTCGAAACCAGAATCTCCGGCTTAACGTGCCATAGCTCTACCAATTGAGACTACCGGGACCACAGAACAAACCTTTACTAAACTGCTATTTGTTGTGATTGTTGACCTCCATGACATAAATCCAACAGAAGACTGCAATGTAGCTGTCAAATCTGAAAGATCACATGGATAAATCCAAACACATCTCATCTCCATGAGTTGGGTAGTATGAATATAAGATTTTTAAGCATAAGCCCGCTTTAAGGACATAGTTATTGATTCATAGCAGTTGTCGAAAAAGTTTGCCCCGACTGGGGTTCGAACCCAGAACCTCCGGCTTAACGTGCCATAGCTCTACCAATTGAGCTACCGGGACCACAGAATCTTCTGTTCAGAGTCTTCTGTTGGATTTATGTCATATGTCACAACAAATAGCAGTTTAGTAAAGGTTTTGTTCTGTGGTCCCGGTAGCTCAATTGGTAGAGCTATGGCACGTTAAGCCGGAGGTTCTGGGTTCCAACTCCAGTCGGGGCAAACTTTTTCGACAACTGCTATGAATCAATTATTATTATTATTATTATTATTATTATTATTATTAATTATTATTATTATTAGTATTATTATTATTATTTTATTATTATTGTATTGGATGTATTTCATACAAACTCGGTCAAAACCGGAGCTAACATTTGTTGTACGGACTTACGTCAAGTACTTCCATGTGTACATATTACATACCTACATTATTACATTATTATTATTAATTAACACAATTAACTGGTCGGGACATTTCGCCGCGTCGATTCTGCTTTTATTGCGTTTGACGTTTCAGCCCAACTGTGTGGGCTATCCTCAGAAAACAAGAAATAAATACAAAACTTACAAAAAATATAAGCCAAGACAAGGCTTCCCATAGAAAAACATAAATAACAACAACAAAACAAACAGTTACCATGATCAGGCTCCGCCTTCTATAAAATTGCATTACATTCTAATGAAGTCTTTTTCACAACCAGATCAACCTCACATTTGAGAATTTCTGGTGCGAATCCGATCACTCCGTCGAACTCCACTTTCTTGGGGCTGATCCACTTCCGGTACAGGGAGGACGAGAAGGCCTGCATTCGAAACCGGGAGTAAGATCTCGGGATAATGCGTTTATTTACGATACGGCCAGCGTTGGAGTTGTCTTGAATCAGTTTTTACTATGGGCGCCCACGACCCGCTCAGCTTAAACCCAAACATCACCATTAAAATTGTTTGGTGTTTTAGCTATTTCAATGGACTCTCTAACCAATCTTGGCAGTAACCGAGGCTCTTTGCAAACTATTGTGGCACTATCAAACAGAATTTCATGTCTTGGATTATTAGCATTTTCACAAGCATGTTTAGCAACCGCCGACTGTTCTTCTCGAGCATGCCTACAATGCGCTTTATGTTCTTTCAATCTTGTTCCTACTGTCCTGCATGTTTGGCCAAAATTGGTTAGAGAGTCCATTGAAATAGCTAAAACACCAAACAATTTTAATGGTGCTGTTGGGTTAAGCTGAGCGGGTCGTGGGCGCCCATAGTAAAACTGATTCAAGACAACTCCAACGCTGGCCGTATCGTAAATAAACGCATTATCCCCGAGATCTTACTCCCGGTTTCGAATGCAGGCCTTCTCGTCCTCCCTGTCCCGGAAATGGATCAGCCCCAAGAAAGTGGAGTTCGACGGAGTGATCGGATACGCACCAGAATTTCTCAAATGTTAGGTTGATCTGGTTGTGAAAAAGACTTCATTAGAATGTAATGCAATTTTATAGAAGGCGGAGCCTGATCATGGTAACTGTTTGTTTTTGTTGTTGTTATTTTGTTTTTCTATGGGAAGCCTTGTCTTGGCTTATATTTTTGTAAGTTTTTAATTTTATTTCTTGTTTTCTGAGGATAGCCCACACAGTTGGGCTGAAACGTCAAACGCAATAAAAGCAGAATCGACGCGGCGAAATGTCCCGACCAGTTAATTGTGTTAATTATTTACCGGGCCGCGAAAGCCTTAAATTTGAAATTATTATTATTATTATTATTATTATTATTATTATTATTATTGTTATTATTATTTTTATTATTATCATTATTATTATTATTATTATTATTATTATTATTATTATTATTATTATTATTATTATTATTATTATTCATTCGGTCACAAGCAGCCGTGCCGAGCGGACGTGGCTTGCCTCGCTCTGTGCGCTGCATTAGATTAGATAGCAATGTCGTGTGGTAAGTGCAGCAGTGAATTGCCTAGTGATGGGGATTACTTATCTTGCATGGGATGTTCGAAGAATTATCATTTCAAAGACTGTTCGGGGTTAAAACGTGCGACGTACAATTCTAAATCGCAAGAAAGTAAATCGCTGTGGCGTTGTGTCAAGTGTCGAGACGAAAAGAAGAACAGTGAAGCGGAAGAGACAGTTACACTACAAACCGTTTTGAATGTTGTTTGTGAACTGCGTAGTGAAATCAAAGAAATTAAAAATGAACTATTTTCTTTGAGGGACTTAAAAGAAAAACTTATTGAAAGTGATCTTGTAATTCAAAACTTAGTTGAAGAAGTAGCTGGCAAGGACAAGATTATAGAGGAACTAGCAGAGCAGGTAAATGATCTTGATCAGTACGGTAGAAACAGAAACATTGAGATTTCAAATGTGATAGAATGTGACAACGAAAACATAGAAACCATTGTGAGGTCTATTGCGGATAAATTAAATGTAGAGCTAGAAGACTATGACATCGACGTGGTCCATCGAGTTCCAGCCAGAAACAAAGATTACCCTTCCAAAGTTGTAGTTCAATTTACTTCGCGGAAAAAACGCGACGAGATTTTAGCAGCCCGGCGACTGCCCGTAAAAAACAGCGACGTCATTCAGGGAGTACCAAAAGAAAAGGACTTGAATATTTTTACTAACGAACATCTTTCTCCCTATTTCCGCAATTTATTTTGGCAGGTCAAGCAGAAGGCAAAGGTTGTTGGGTACAAATTTGTCTGGTTCCGACGAGGGATAATTTGTGCACGTAAAGACGAGCAGTCAACGGTTGTGGTCAAGATAAAGAGAGCAGGGGACATTGATCAACTGAAGTAGCAGGGGACATTGATCAACTGAAGTAAACAGGCTGTACGATCTATATGGACTTATGGTCTCAAGACGATCTTGAAGGTGTTGATTGGACATGTGAAACTAAGGACAGTCTGGACGATTGGTGCAAAGAAAATTGTAAAGGTATAATTGTTTTCCACTTAAATATTAGATCTATAAGGAAAAATTTGGACGAACTACTCGTGGTATTGCAAAACCAGATACATAAATTCCATATATAAGTTAATGTTTTAGAAGAAAGCTCAGTGTATCAAATAGATGGTTGTAATCGTTATTGTAAACTACGACTTAATAAGAGAGGGGGTGGATTAATACTATTTGTTAGCAAAACTGTGAGGTTTGACATAGAAGATGTATTATTTCATAGTTTTGAAGGGATTTGTGGTAACCTGATTATAGGAGCAGGAAGGGTTATATCACTGTTATGTGTATATAGACCTCCTGATTACAATACAAAACTAGAGTTTATTAACGAAATAGAAAACTATTGGATGCAAAATAAAAATAAACATTGCATATATATTGGTGATTCAAATATTGATGATCTGGCTAGTAGTTGTATTGACCATTCATACGTAAGAACCAAATCTAAGCTTGATATTAAATCGGCGGTTTTCACAACTAAAGTATCAGATCACTACATGATACTTGTGTCGGTAGGATTTAATATTGGATGTGTGATGGACATAAAGGAAATTAAAACGGGTATGAATGAAAGAGTACTATCTTGCAATTTAAAATCTGTTAATTGGCATCGCCTGTTAGAAATTGATGATTGTTCAGTACTTTATGATGCGTTGTGCAAGGAATTTGAAACATGTTATAATAAGTCACGGTTTACAAAACAAATTAAAAAGAAGAGGGTACAGCGGCAATGGATTACAGACAACTTGATTCAGCTGACTAGACAAAGAGACCGTCTTTTTAGACGTTGGAAAGATTGTAGTGGGTTGCATCCATCGAAGGAAACTTATAGAAAAGAATATGTGGCTTTTCAGAAATTATGTAAACAAGCAGATATTAGCTGCAAAACAAAGATATGTTCGTGATTCCATAAACAACAGTAACGGTATAAAAGAAGTGTGGCAAAATTAATCAAATAACGGGACGGAAACAAAGATTCAGTCGACGCTGTTATCAACAAGTATTTAGCTAAATCGCACACCCATGAGACCATCGCAAAAAGGTTCGCAGACAGTTTCAATGATGGGGTGGCTTCAATTCGTCATGTATGTGGTGTGACTTGTTCACATCACATTGTGACGGAGGCTGCCGTGCAGTCGTGGCTGCCTCCTGTAAACGTACATATAGTGCCACGAATTATTGCTGATATCAATGTAAATAAACAGCCAGGTTTCGACAAATCAGAGCGGTGGAACGTAAAGAACTTATGTTACGAACTAAGCCCCGTTATAACACATTTAATAATCTATCGAAAAGAGACGGTTGCGAAACCGGAAAAAATGAAGAAAATCTGTCGTGAGACCTGTATACAAAAAAGGAGATCATACATCGTTTGCAAATTACCGCCCTATATAGCACTCTCTATCTGTTATTAAAAAAATAATGGAGCGTTACATATCAGATTGTTTAACTAGTTACCTATTTAAATTTTGGAATTATAAGTGAGGTTCAGCATGGATTTCAAAAAGGGAAATGTACCCAGGATTTGTTACTACTTTTTCTGATTTAATTAATAACTGCTTAATAGCAATTTGCATATATTGCAACTTTTGTCGCCTTCTCCAACGCATTTGACCCTCATACACTTTTGGAATGCTTAGAGGTCATTGGCATACGAGGTACAGTTCTAAATTGGTTCCGCAGTTACCTAGAAAAAGAACTTTATGGTAAAAATAGGGAGCACTTATAGTAAAACAAAAATGTCACTACTGGGTGTACCACAAGGATCCATATTAGGACCGCAATTTTATATTATATACGTGAACGTCATTAATAAATATCAGTTAAGTGTTTACTAATGATGTATGCTGACGACCTTGTACACTAGCAATACATAGGAACTTAAGCGTCGCAACACAAAATATAAACACTGATTTTAGGAATCTACAGTGCTGGACTCATGATCGGGAACTAGTAATCAACGTGAAAAAAACCAAAATTGTTCACATATGCATCCCTTTAAATTCAAATAGAAATGATGACGTTCAATTAATATTTCATGGGGCCCAAAGTGTATACATAATTTGAACTACTGTACCGACACCGCCTGTGAATGCGTACAAAAAATTGAATCTGTGGCATACCATATGTATTTGGGTGTTTTCATTGATCGTGAGTTTTCGGGGAAGCCACACGTGGACTACATTTTTTTCGAAACTCCGCTCGTGCGCATATCAATTGTATAAACTAAAACCATTTATTGTCTGATGATATGCTAAGATTAGTTTATATTGCATTAGCTGAATCTTTTATGTCATATGCTTTGCTCTCATGGGGAAGCGCGTCTTTTCATATAATAAACCGTTGATTCAAATTCAAAATACACTTTTAAAAAAAATAGTTTGCCCTTAAAGATTACCAATAGCATCAAAGAAAAAGATGACGTTTTGTGAGTTGCTTATACTGCCGTTAAAAGCCATGTTTAATTATCGGGTTGGTTTTAAAGTATTATTTTAATAATGAACATAAAAAAACCATATTTACATAAAAAGGGATTGAGACTTGTTAGTAAAGGAAAATTCGTTGTTCCAATGCCCGAAAACAACATGGTGAGCGTTGTTTACATTATCTTATACCTAAAGTTTTTTAATTCATTGCCGGCTGAAATTTTATCCTTGGACAAAATTTCATTAATAAAGAAATAGAGTAAAATCGCACTACCTGAACAACCTTCCTTCATGCTCGATTTAAGTCATTTTCAGTCCTATTTCTAGATGTTTATGTTGTTGAAAACGAATCTTGTGGCAGGTAAAGAAAATTATTAATTTATAATATTAGTGATTCTTTATATTCTATTTTTGTATTTTTCTTGTAAAGGGTTGTATTTTTTTATGTTTTGTAATTGATTACCTATGAAAGCACCATATTTTCATTTAAAAGTTTGGATGTTTTTTTTTTATTTCTTGTATTAAGCCTGACGCTACAAATGAAATGTAATAGCATTAATAATTATGTAACCCACTGATGAGCCATTTGGCTTAGTGGGAGGAAATGTATGTGAATATTGTTCCAATTTAGTTTTTTGCTTCAATAAAAAAAAAAAAAAAAAAAAAATTATTATTATTATTTTATTGGATGTATTTCATACAAACTCGGTCAAAACCGGAGCTAACATGTTGTACGGACTTACTCAAGAAACTTCCATGTGTATCTAAAACTGGGGAAACGCCAAAGTCGTTGTTAAACGAGTGAGTTAGCCAAGTGTTTTGACTTCTAAACCGGACCGTCTGGTCACCTTACAGGAACTCACTCTGCTTGCCACAATAATTATTTAAATTGAACATTCAAAATGCGAATCGTATTCAAAACGTATAAGCGTGAAACATTAACAAATTTTTCCAGGATAAAACAAAATCACCTAATTTTTATTTCCCATTTAACACCCCTCAAAAATAATATGTGGGTGTAAAAATATAAAAAAAAGTTAAAAAACTGACGGGTATCGAACCCCATCCATCCGTGTGGTAGGCAAATGGTTACTACTAGGCCATGCAGGCCACGTCATCCTCGTCTCGCTAACTGCTACTAAACAAATGCCATCGATGTTTTTTAAATCGCCTTTTTATTTATTGTGGGATTAAATCGCAATGGATCTAGCTGTTTTTTGTTAACAGTTCTTAGTATACTCGTCCCGGATGTCTGTTTAAAATTTCAGCCCAATCTGTTCAGCGGTACGGCTGATTTTCGACGTACAGACAGACAGAATCACAGAATAAGAGCCGTTTGAGTTGAATGGAGACACTCAGTCGCTCCGCTCCCTCGTTTAATTACATACCTACATTATTACTTTGTCTTAACTCTAACTAAAATAAGTCATTTATAATATAGTTTGTAGATGATGTTTTCTTTCTGCTGTGTACGGTCGTGGCCGATTTCTCGTCGCCATCCTAGCATTTGCTCTTCGGACTATGGGAAACCACGAAAACCATGTCAGGATGGAAGCTGTCTCGGAATCTCGAAGTATCATTCTTAGTTTAGAAATTTACGAACTATTCTACACGTGTTGAGTATTACTGCCTTTTGAGTCTCGATGTAAACATTGGGTGGAAGATCTAGTTGTTTAATGCTTTCATGTAGCTTCTTCGGTATGATGCCATTAGCCGAGATCACGTATGGGATTGTTTTTTACCTTTTTCTGTTTCCACATCTTCTTTATCTCAATTGTAATTTCACTATACTTGTCCATTTTTTTCTTCCATGTTGTCTCGACGTTATGGCACATTGGGCCAGCAACGTGAATAAGGGTAGTATCTTGTTTCTTTTTGTCACTTATAATTATATCCGGGTCTGTTGTGGTGTATAGTTTGGTCTGTTATAACTGTGTGGTCGTAATATAATTTGAAATCTTTGCTATCTAGTACTTTCTCCGGTTTGTATTTGTAGTAAGGTGTGTGTGTATAATGAGGTTGTACTTGATTGCTAGTTTTTGGTGAATAATGTTAGCTACTTGGTTATGTCTGTAGAGGTAATCCGTTTGACATAGTGACTGGCACCGGATATGATATGTTCGATTGTTTCACTCCTTACACTACATTTTTACATTGATCGTTTACTGTCGCATCTTGTATAACGTATTTTTATAATTTTTCTTGCAATCACTCTGTCTTGAATAGCCAGCATAAAACCTTCTGTTTCTCCAAATAGTTCCCCGTTTTTTAAACCCACCTATTGATGTTTTTAATATCTACGGGGACCTTTATGTTTCATCATAATGTCTCTTGTGTAGGGTCTTTTCTGAGAGACGTAACTCTTTTGAAGCGTCAGTTATGAGTTTCCCTTGTAGATTGACATTTTCGTTTGCTAGATTGAGTGGATTTAAATGATTTGTCAGCTAGCACCACAGCCCTATGCAGTGTTGATTGGTTGCTCTTTGTAAAAAAAAAATTCTTAAAATGTCTAGTTGTTTATAATATAAGTTGTTCAGATCAATTAGGCCTGGTCCTCCTTGTTCTCTTGGAAGTGTCAATCTCTCTATTGCTGATTTAGGATGATGCATTCTGTGTTTAGTAAGTGTAGTACGAGTTAATATTTCCAACGCGTGGTGTCTGTCTGCGTCCATTTAATGATTCCGAATGAATATGTCAGTACTGGTATAGCATATGTATTTATTGCTGTGATCTTGCTTTTACCGTTTAGTTGCGTCTTGAGGATAGATTTTAGTCGCTTCTTGTATGTATCTATCAATTTTTCTTTCATTACTTTATGTTCAATTCTGGCAGCTTTGTGAGAATCCTAAATATTTGTATACTTCGTTATCATCCATTACTCCAATCCTATTTCCATCATCTAGCTGGAACTCTTTTTGCCTGCGTAAACCTTACCCTTTTGGGATATGTAGCGTCTTACACTTGTCTACCCCAAAACTCCATGCAGATATCTTGACTAAATTCAAATGAAGTATTGATTAACTGTTTAGTTGAACAAAATTTGATGCATATAACTTTAGATCATCCATGAAGAATAGGTGAGAAATTGTGTGACATACCATATTATTGTCCTTAATTTTAAATCGTATGTTGATTCGTTAAGCATATGCGACAGTGGGTTTAATGACAGACAAACCATAATGCGTTAAATGAGTCACCTTGGAAAATGCCACTTTTAAATTTTGGATTGGATCTGTCGTTATCTGCTGGTTTTTCATATTTAGTTTTAGTGTTGTTCTCCATGTCTTCATTACTTTCTTCAAAAAGTTTACAATTACTGGATTGATTTTATATTTTTGGTAAAATCTGAATAACCATGTGTGTGGTGTTGAGTCATAAGCTTTCTTGTAGTCAATGTAGTTTACGTGAATATTCCTTTTCTTATTGTGTGCCTGGTTTATTACAGTAGAGTCGATAATGAGTTGTTCTTTACATCCCTGCGAGTTCTTACAGCATCCTTTTTGTTCCTCGGCCATGATATCGTGATTCTTCGCAATGCTTATATACTTTATTTGTTAGCATGAAGTCAATATTTTATATATAGTTGGTAGACATGTAATTGGCCGATATTTACTTGGTTTCTTCGTGTCATTATCTTTTGGTTTGAGAAAGGTTTAACTCCTTCAGTAAAAAATTTTGGGTATTTCTTTAACTCCATTTCTAAACTCGTTGAGACATTTTCTAATTTTATTGTGAGTAGTATTGAATTTCTTATACAAAAATTTTGAATATTATCATTACCTGGTGCTTTCCAGCTATGTGTAGCACTGATTGTCGACATTAATTCATCAAAAGTTATACCTTTGAATCTCATCTCATTAACATCGCTCATCGTAGCTCTTTCGTCTTGAACCCATTGTGCACCCTTGTTGTGTGCTCCCGGTTACCCATATTCCTGCCCAAAACTCTTCTATCTCCGTCTTAGTTGGTGCTCCTTTTCTGTTTTCTTCGGTACTAGATAGTTTTGGTAAAAAATGTTTTTCCTTTTCTTTGAACATTCGGTTTTGTTATTTTCTAATGCTACATTCTCTATATCTTTTTTAAACTCTTAGCAAGAGCACTTACTTTTTGTTTAAGTGTATCCAAATATTCGTGAATGAATTTGTCCAGTGTTTTCATGTTTTTGTGTGAACCTTTATTCTTTCAAATATATTTTGGCAGTAGAGTACCACATTTTTAGATCGATTACCCATTCGCAATTGTTCCAATCTACCGATATCTTTTTCCCAAACTCATCGATTCTACCAATTAGTCGCTGTTCCCATTCGGGGAATTTTTTTCTCTTGTTTTTCTTTGAAAGTGCAGATTTTACCTTTAAGCCCAAGTATCTAATCACTGCTACAGTGCACAGTAAATTGCCGCATGAACGTTCTGCAATGATAGTTCGTCTTGTGTTTATGCTGATAAAATATGTGTGTCATTATGTGTACCGCTGTCTTTTATTTCCTTTGAATGCTTGGGTTTTGGTATGTATGGTCTTTTTTTTGGTTCTACGTGCGCAAACTCTGACATGGCTGTTGCAAATGCTAAAGCTAGGATGTTTTTTTAGATGGATAATGTCAGGTGTATTTTCTAATACGTTATTCATATCTACCTCTTGTGTTTGATCGTCTAGTCGTTCTGGGTGTCTTGATCTTCTTGAATGGCTTGGCATTTTAGTGGTTTGGACGTTTTTGGTAGGTCTGGTTGTTCTGGTAGGTCCGGACGTTCTGGTAGGTCTGGACGTTCTGGTATGTCTGGACGTTCTGGTTGGCCTGGAATTTTGGTATAACTTTTTAGATCTGGAAGTTGTAGCAGGGATGGCATTACCGGTAATTCTGGAAGTTCTAGTAGTTCTGGTATCAACTGGTCTTCTTCTTCGCTGTCCTCTGTCGATGTAGCGCCGTTTTCATCTTGATGTGCTTGTAGTTCGTCTTTCACTTCGCGTCTTATTCTAGTTAATATTTTTTTTTGGTAACATTTTATTTTTAACTATAATTCTTCTTTGGTCGGCTATTCTCTGCGCAGTTACTTCTAACAATGGATATTCACGTATAAAAATCTCTATGGAGCTCTTGTCGATAACCTATTAAAACAGTCTCTAATAACGTTACCCTATAAAAGCTACGGGATCACACACATTTTTCATATCTTCTGTTTCCCTTTGATGCGCTGCTCATTTTTTCAGCTTTGGGGGGCTGAAGTGAATTCACCGCCAGAAACGTCCAGTGTCTGTTATTCCCTACTTTCCTTGTTCTAGATAAATATTCTACTATCTGTCAAAGTCACATATTATTTTTTTATTGTTTATAAAGTCAATGCGCTTAAAAAGATTTAAAACACTTTTCTCAATTATGATTCATCAATTTCAAGGCGGTGATGAGGTCTTCGCTTCTCAGCCTCCTTGCCTTTTCGTTTTGATAAATCTTTTCTTATTTGGGCGAATTAAGAAGACTTCAATCTTCTCGATTCTGCAAAATAATTAACGGTGCTTACGTAAAATGCTAAATATTATACTATTTTTAGATATATTACCTTGCTGAAGTTACAAATAATGCCTCTAAATGAAATATGCCTACCCTAACTGTCAAAAATTAACAAATTCAACTGTTTCAATGTGTGGTAGGTAAAGATATTATTAATTTTTTATTATTATTGTTATTATTATTATTATTATTATTATTATTATATATGATGATTCGTGCGCTAGACTCCGGGCGGTGCAGACGTGTATCGAGCTCCGCTGGCCCGAGCCATATTCGTCATGTCGTTTGTGTGCGCGCTAGAAGAGTGCAAAAGAAAGTTACCAAGTGATGGTGATTACGTGATTGTTTTAACTGTGATCAAAAGATTACTACGATTGTTTCGGGCATAAGTCAAGCTACGTAAAAAAGCAAAGGAAAGAAGAACAAGCAAGAGTGGCGGTGTCGTGATTGACGCACACCTAAGCTGTGGACACTTCTTCGAATGTGACTAGTGGTGAAGGTGAGTTAGCCAAGAGTTTTTCCGAGTTTCGTACCGAGTTTTACGACTCCTTCAACGCATTGCGGGAAAGAATACAAGGTATCAAAGACGGAACTGGCGTGTGAAACTTAGGAACTTAAATCGGCGGGTTTTCACGTTAAAAAAGCAAAACAGTGAAAAAGATCGTGTTATTGAGGCATTGACGGCACATGTTCATTCGCTTGATCAAAATAGCAGGAATAAAAAACTTTGAGTTGGAAAAAGTTGAAGAAATCGATGAGGAGATGTCGAAAATATTGTTCTTAATTTAGCTGGGAAATTAGACATTGAACTGGTAGCAGACGATTATCGAGGCAGCTCATCGGTTGCCTACAAGGAAACAAGGCTCGACCTCCGCGGGATTATCGTTCAGCTTGCAAGTCGCAAGAAGCGAGATCAATTCATTGATAAGCGACGCACAGAGTTTACAAGCAATTCATCACCGGGAAGTGGGGGGGCTGGTAAACAACGTGTTTACATTAATGAAAACTTGACCCGTTTTTACAGGGAACTTCTCTGGAGAGCGAAAACACGTGCTAAGGAGTTGGGTTTTTAAATACGTGTGGTATAGCCGGGGGAAGATTCTTGTAAGACGGGACGGAAAAGTGCAAAGCAAGTTATAACAATAGTTAATTTTGCTGATCTAGATAAGCTGTCTGTCAGTGAGAAACCCAAAGGGGTTTACTCTCTAGTTTGCTCTGTGTGTTGGTCTACAGTTAAGTTTTTTCTTGATACAGAGATAAACTTTATTGAATGGACTTTTGGAAGCAAAAGAGAAAGAGATAAAATTAACGCTGATGTAACGAATGATTTTGATTCATGGTGTGAAGAGTATTGTGGTGGCCTTCAATATACATTTAAATATTAGATCAATTAATAAACATTGGGACCAAGTGCTTGTTACGTTTTCAAAACCAGTTAAATAACTACATGTTTTAATTTTAAGTGAAATAAATCTTAAAGAAGAGGCAATTGTTTTGAAATTGATGGCTATAATCGTTATTATAACTAAGGGAAGGGGGAAGAGGTGGGGGTTGGTGATTTGTTTCAAATGTTATTAAAATTCGAATGTTACAATACATCATTTTTTGAACTTTGAAGGACTATCTGGCAAATTAATTTAGAAAATAAAGTTGAAATAGCTTTTCTGTGCATCTATAGGCCCCCAATAAAGCATCCATATAGGCTATGATTTTATTGAGGAAATTGAAAATTATTGGGAGCGGGTTGGCGATAAATACGCAGTGTCTATTTGGGGATGTCAATATTGACATTCTCAAGCAACGTGATGACGTAGTTTCAATTATATGAGGCGGGTCTTGCTGCAAAGCGATTCATCCTTGTATTACAGTTCCTACGCGGGAGGAAAATCGTTAATGGTAGGTTAAGCAGTACGTGTATTGACCATGTTTATTTACGAGGGATCGAGGCTAACATACGTACGGCCGTTTATACGTCAAAAGTCAGTGACCATTACATGATAATCGCATCAATACGTGTAGGAGAACAAGGTGATGATCCCAGGAAACAATAACAATAAAAAATGTTTGAACGAAAATATACTGCTAACTCAATTAAAATCAGTACAGTGGCAAGAAGTAATATCGAGTAATAATGTTGTCAGTTGTACGATGCTATATATAATGAATTCAAAGCGGCATATGAGAAGACAACATATCATAAAAATAATAAAGTTAAATGTCGAAATAATAAGAAGTGGGTAAGCAATGAACTTTTAGAGTTAAAAAGGAAAGAGACAAATTGTTTCGAAAGTGGAAAAAACTGTAAAGAATTAAATGTCTTAAAAGATATTTATAGACATGAGTGTAATTGTTTCAGGAATAAAGAAATAAGAAAATAATGCTGCAAAAATCCAATATTATAAAAATTTAATCAACGAAAATAAACATAATATCAAAGACACGTGGCAGTCAATTAATGAAATAATAGGTAAGCGGAAAAAAGAGTCTGTGGAGTAGTTATTAGCCCATTCCTGGGGAAGACAGAGAGTGAAACTGTTTACGCAAATAAATTTGCGAAATCGTTTATTGATGAGGTTGATAAGAATATACACAACTGTGAAGTGCAGTGTGTACGTAACGAGTTTGGGAACGATGATAGGTACAATCACCAACCCCAATCTATGTACATACCTCCAATCGATGAAGTAGCGGTTAAAAAAATTATCAACATTATGAGTACAAATAAGCAAGCAGGCATTGACGGTATACGAGTTAAAAAGACCTGAAAAATATTTCTAATGAGATAAGCCCCGTAATTGCGCGTTTAATTAACTTGTCTCTAACCGAGGGGGTGGTGCCGGAAAAATGAAGACCTCCATTGTTAGACCCATTTATAAAAAGGGAAATCACCTTGAATACTCTAACTATAGACCAATTGCCATTTTGCCAAGTATTGAAAAGATAATGGAAATATATGTTTTCCAATTGTTAGTAAAATATTTAGAAAAGTTAATATTATCAATAAAATCAATACGGATTTCAAAAGGGGAAAGTACTTTTAGATTTGCTTGTAAAATTTGCCGATTTAGTCAACTCTAAGCTTAACAAAAACTATCACATTTTATGTATGTTTATCGACTTCACTAAAGCTTTCGATACGCTGAATCACAAAAAAATGTTGGTTGCTCTGGACGAATTGGCGTTAGAGGGCCCCCTTTGTTATGGTTTAAAAATTATTTTTCAAATAGAAAAATTATTGTCGAGTAGGAGAGTGTGGGGAGTGAAGCCCAGATTTCCCCAACAGTGTCCGCAGGGATCTATTTTAGGGCCGGTTCTGTATTTAATATATGTTAACTGTATGGTACATTACATAAGTAAATGTTTTACTTTTTTCTTTGCTGATGACCAGCATTGGTAGCAATTCACAAAACATAAAAGTTGCTGAAATATATTTTCAGGAAGATTTTATTAAAATGTTAAGATGGACACACGATGAAGGCCTTATCATTAACTCAGCTAAAACAAAGATTGTGCAATTTCTTCTCCTCACAATGCCGACCATAATGCTAATATAAATATTATAACTCATTCCTTTGATTGTTTTTCATGATTCTGTTCATCATATGGATGGTATTATCATAAACTGTAATTGTGTAAATAAAATAGAATCTGTTTACAGTCATGAATATTTGGGGGTGGTGATAGACCAAAATTTTAGTTGGGATGTTCATTAAAAGAAGAAGTGAGTAGACGGCTTAGATCATGTGTTCATCAGATTTATTTAAAATAAAGTATGTACTTCCTTATACTCTACTCCGAACCGTATACATTGCATTGTGATTTAGTCATATCATATGCCCTGCTTGGGATGGGGCAATGCATCATTTTCAAATTTAAAATATATTATTTCACTGCAAAATAGAATGGTTTTTTTTTAATATCCCCTTATAAGAAAAATGGTACATGTATCACAATTATGATTTATATAGATATTGTAATGTTTTACCTGTAAATGTACTGTTCACTTACAAATTATTAGTTACATTTTATTATGATAATTCGTTATAAACTATTGTTAATCATAATGCAAATACTCGCGCCAGGGAGGCAGAGTATTTGATAATACCACCTTACAACAATAAGTATGGGAAAAGAGCTTTGCAATACAGTGTACCTTTTACTTTTAATAAAATTCCCAAATATTTACGAAGTATAGATCAAATAAGTAGGGTAAAGAATGAGTTAAAAGTGTTTTTGTTATATGAAACAGACATTGCATGTAAGTGGGATGCGTAGTATTTTTAAGTTTCATTTTCAGTGTATTATTATTTGTTCAAGTTTTCTGTATGTTTTTTGGTTCTAGGTATTTTGTTGTTTTTCCCTTGTACTTATATCAATATTATAAAGTCTGGAGTCTGGGTTATTTTTATTAATTGTCAATGTTTTTTATCCCCACAGCTAAGCCGCTTGTGTGGCTTGTGGGACTCGTTTCCATACTGAACTAAACATGTATTTAAATATGTACTTCCAATAATAATAATAATAATAATAATAATAATAATAATAATAATAATAATAATAATAATAATAATAATAATAATAATAATAATAATAATAATAAAAATAATAATAATTAATAATAATAATAATAATAATATAATAAAATTAATATTATTATTATAAACAAATCTGGGGTCATCGGTTTATGTGACTGAAAATTTTTACACAGGATTATCTGACCACAAAAGTCAGATTATAACTACACACAATGAATTCATATGGAAGCAAACACAATTCAAAAAGAAAATTAATTGTAGATCATTCAATTAGGAAAACATTGAGAATTTCAATGAAATTCTGATGAAGGAAAATCAAGGAATCATGGCAGGGGGTGTATAATGCAATCAACACAAATGAAAAATATAATTGTTTTCTAAGAACATTTAAAAATCATTTTGAGTCAGTTTTTCATAAAAGGCAAAAACAAATTGAGCAAAAAAGGAAGGGATGGGTAACAAACAAATTAAAAAATACAAGTAAACAATTAAAACTATTACATTTACAACTAAAATTTAGTAAGAGTACCATTATAAAAGAAAACTACAATGAGTTAAAAATATAAAAATGACTTGAAGGTAGCAAAAAGCAATAGCAACACACGATTTATTAATCAATCTTAAAAATAAAAGCAAGGCGGTGTGGCATATAGTAAAAAATGAGACTTATTAAGACTGAAACAAATGGAAGGGGGTAAATAACATTGAACTCAAACATAACAATAGGTCAACTAAAAAACTAGGAAAACGCTTAAGTCCCGCCGCGTTGTTGGATGAGCGTAATTGGTGCATTGAGCTGCCATGTGTTATGCGGATTTTCTGTTGTTTTGTGAGAAAATCCTTACTAAGTTGAAGATTAAAAAAAAAATTAAATTAAATAAAATACAAAATTAACTTAATTTTTAATTTTTTTAATTAAGGGGAATCAACCGGGTCGTTGAACGTCCAAAAACCTTGTTTTTTTGTTACGGCTATTTTCATGTGTATTATAAAAACTTGAAAAAAAATGGGGAATTTTTTGGGGGGGAATTGGAGGGGTATTTGGGGGTTTCGATACCTTATATTTATGTGTTCTAATTCAAATCGTGAATTAAAACTACTGACTGAAACCAGATCAAATTTGGCACGCATTTAGAGTAAAGTGTTATAATTGCTCTGACTGCAGAAAAATTGAAATTTGTGCAATGGTTGACACTATGAATTTTTTGCCGTACCTACGTTCTCA
>JAMZAV010009223.1:0-21768 GCA_024449915.1 Sweltsa coloradensis | reverse complement strand
TTCCCAAAAAAACCCTTTTTTTTTTTTTTGTAAAAAAAATTTTGGTCTCCCAAAAAAAATGGGACAAAAAGAAAAAGCCCAAAGGTTTGGAAAAAACAATAAGTTTCCCTTTCTCCCGAAAAATAAGAAGGCCCCTTTTGGGCCCCTTGGGTTTTTGGGGGGAAATAAAGGCAAGTTAGGGGAAATGGATTACTGAATGCAGAGAAGCTTTCAACTCAGCAAAAATCTTTACCCCCAATTTTTAAAGGAAATAAGGGGTTGATCCTGCAAAGCCTTTGGGAAATTTGGAAAAAGGAAATTTGTTCAAACTTTTTGATGCTTTAAATATATGCAGTGTTGTGCGTTGTTTGTCGAAAATAATCAAGGGGATGGGTAGTAAAACATTAAAACCCAGGTGTTCCCAAATTTATTCAGCAAACGAAAAATATGAAATAGGGTTTTTTATGGTGAATGGGAAGGGGGGGGTGTGTGTGAGGTCACAATCCCCCACCTCATCCACAAAATAAAAATAATTGAAAAAACCCTATTAAAAAACAATTATCTACAACGACTGCGGGAACCACGGGTTGGCTGAAGATTTGGACGACTGCGGGGTGAAGTGTTTTGAAAGGGGTTTGGAGGTAGCGGGGCAAAACCTATACAGAGCTCGATTTTCCCCCCTAGTCCCGATAGCACCAGAAGCCCGGGTTTTGGGTTTCTTTTTCCCTTTGTGTTGTTCCCCTGTCTTTTGGCGTGTTTAAAAGGGGCCCTTAAAATTTTGTTGAATTCAGTGCGGGGGCACATCTCGGGTTTCTTACATAAAAATGTTTTTGGTTTAAAAAAACCCATACCCCCTTTGTACACCCGGTATAAAAAAAATTTGACTATCACCCATCCCTGCAGAAAGGGCCGCGGATACTTTTGAATACTTAAATCTCCCAATACATCCCTTATTGAAATTATCAAAAATTCAGTTTAATTGGAAAAGGGCGATGTAGGTGGTGGGGGGTTTTAACAGCCCCAGCGCACAATAGCCCGAGTCGCCACTGGTCCCGAAGGGCTTTGATTTCCCCCCTTTAAAAAAACCGCAAAAAGGGTTTTTTTAGGGTTTAAAGGGTGCGGTAGGGGTTAAGGGTGCGGTAGGGGTAGGGTTTAAGTTAGGGTTTGCGGTACTCAGGGAGACGAAGTTTTTGGGAATAACCCCAAGTTAGAAAAATGAATAAATATTTAAATGGATATAAAAAAATTAAATAAAAATAGGTTCAAAAACCCTTAAAAATCTACCCCGGGGTAAAAAAAAGACCCCAAAACATTACCCAGTCTTTAAAGTTGGGAATTTCACCTTAGTCCCCCCAAAAAAAAACCCCAAAAAAAAAAAATTATAATTCATTTACGGGAAAAGGCAGAGAAATAGCTAATGCTGACCCACCAATTCCCCTTCCAGAATTTTAAATAAAATTTAATCCGTCCCGGAATCAGGTTTTAAGGGTTTTTTTTTGCTACGATAACACCCCATATCCCCCTAAAAGCCATGGCTAAATATACTAACGTAAGAGGGTGAATCTGTCAACCAATAGAGGTTTGGGCCCGGATCTCTTGATTCTAAACCTTTTTTTTCTAAAATTAATTAATTTTTTCAAAGACCCCCTAACATGGAAGTGCAAAAGACCTTTTTCAGGCCCAAAATTTTTACGAGGGCCTGATCTGGAAAATCGTCATCAAAAAAAGTTTCCCAACAGCCCCCAAATAACCCGGTTTTTCAACCCGTAAAACCTAGGTATCTTTTTTCAACTTTTTTAGTCTTGATTACCAAAAAATAATTTAAAAAAATATATTCACTTGTTTAAAAAAATCTTCACAACCATTTAACTTTCTGAAAATTTGAATTTTTTATTGGGAATTTGGGTTTAAAGATGTTAACCCGAGTATGGAAAGCGCGTTTTTGGGTCTTATGCTGTACAATCGTTATTTTTTTGTTAACGGTGTGTTCTGTAGTATTTTAAATTTTAACATTAAAATGTTTTTATTTTTTATTGGGTATTGCTTAACGTTTTCAGTTTAAATAAACGTCCCCTCAAAATAATTTCTTACATTTCCAGAGCTCCAAGGTGCGGGATGCTGTGTTCGGCTTGTGATTGGTGGACGCTACGGACAGCTTCAAGCGGAGCATGCGCATCATCATGGTCGGGCCAACGAGAGACTTTTCATCTGGATAGGAGGATCCATCCACTTTTTATTGTCGACCTTGAAACGTGAGTTGAGAAACCTAAGTTTATAGTCAGTATAAGCAGGGAGATAATGGGCAAGCAAGTTTAATCTTAAACAAGCATAGATAGGACCTAAATCACTTTAAATATGGATAATTATTAGCTACCTAGAAAAGACACATTTTTGTAAACTATACCTAATTTTATAATTTTCTAGAAGATTGTAAGATCTATTATATATTTTCTCTATTAAAAAAGAGACTGTCTTGTAATAGCCTAATTAAATATATACTAGTATGTATTTATCTATGGCTTAATAAAGAACCTACTACTACTACTACCACTACCACTACCACCACTACCACCACCACCACCACCACCACCAATACCACTACCACTACCACTACCACTACCACTACCACTACCACTACCACTACCACTACCACTACCTACCACCACACTACTACTACTACTACTGAAATTTGGTCTTTAAAAAAAGCTTTATCAAAGCTTTGCAGCTGTTTCTTTTTTTTAGGGTGTGTTTTTTTTTATTTTTTATTATTATTTGGAATTTTGTTTTTTCTCAATTTCATTCTAGGGAATATTTTTATTCAATGTTGCCGTATTAAAAAGAAATAATCAATTTAATTTAATTTTGTTTGTCAAAAATGCATAACTGTAATAGAAATATCATCTGTATTCACATAGGAACTGATTTCAAGGGATTGATTTATTGTTTTTACTATGTACACATGTATAAAAAGATTTGAACCTGCAGATAACTGTTTTGCAGCTTCGCAGGACAATCGATTTTTATCTGTAAATAAATTGTTCAATAAATGCAACTTAAAAACTACTACTACTACTACAACCACTGCCACTGCCCTTACCACTACCACTACCACTACCACTACCACTACCACTACCACTACCACTACCACTACCACTACCACTACCACTACCACTACCACTACCACTACCACTACCACTACTACTACTACAAGTAGTGTTTCAACAGTTATAGCGCTGAGACTGTTGCAATGTTATGCAAAATAAAAGTCTTTGAGAAGTACGGTACTTAAGGGAAGCAGGAATGAAACTTATTGTCAAAGTTGATTTTTTGGGTTGAATATTTTATATTGTTAAAATCACAATTAAATTTAAAAAATAATTCATTTTGTGTTTTTTTTTGTTTTTAATTTGCAAAAATTTAATTATTTTATGTTGCTATGACTACCATCGTATGAACGACTAAAAAAATAATATATAAAAAAAAAAAAAATTACAATTTTTAGCAAAAACTCCAATGTGCTGAATTAAAAAAAAAAGTCAAATCTCTAAGTTGAATACCCTCCAAAAAAAATGGTACCGGTAGTAAAATTACTGCACATGAAGTACACCTTGTCCTTATATATAAACAACTTTAACACCCATTTACTCAAAACTATACTTTCTTAAACTACAGTACATTTATAAGTTAGGCAGTTTTGAAGCTAGAGCCTTGAAGTTTTCAGGACTAATTCGTTATTGTGTTATAAAGAAACTGTGTGTGGAGAATTTTGAAAAAATATCATCATCCAATTTTAACCCATAAATTGTTTTGAAAAATGTTAATTTTCTGGGATTTTTTTTTGGTAATAAAAAAAATCTGTTAACCACAGATTTTCAAAATTCAAAAATCCCCACACACAGTTTCTAGGTAACAGGCTAATCAAGAAGGGGAAAAAATAGTCTCTAAGACTTAATGCCAGGGAGTAAATGGTACCGGAATTTATGCAATTTAACATGCGCGACATAGGCCATTCCTGCCCCCCTTGCCCTTCGTCAAAAAATGCACTTTAACAAAATAACGACACAATTTTAAACTAAGACTAGGCAACAAAATCTAAATCACAGGTTTAATATTTTCAATATCGATATCTCAACAGGATTAAATCATTTAAAAAAACTAATGTTACTAGTACTACAAAAACTAATACTAATTTTTAGTGACGTTAATTTACCCCTCCCCCCATACAGATAAGAATAGTTTTTTAATTTCAAATGGTTCTGTGCAACTCAGAGACATAATAATGTTCTTATACTTTCAGGCAACCAAGAATGCATACTCATATTTCATGGCTATGAGAACTGTAGCAAGTAAAAAGTGATAAGGCTAACATCAGTGTATAAACATTCGGTTTCTACTAGTTTGAGTTAACTCCCAAATACTACAAGGAGTTATAATAAAAAGGGTGATGTAAAGGATGTAGCGTAATCAGTTTTACGAGTATTACTTCTTGTTTACAAGTCTCGATACAAAACTAATTTGTGTTATCTAGATTTTGATTTTGGTGTAATTCAATGACTCATACCATTGATTACTTACATAAGACAAAGAAGAGCCCAGTAAATTCTATGTATTTTTATGAGACTGATATTATTGAATAAAAAATATTGTTGGTAAGTTTAAAATCATCTCACTCTGCAGGAGTAGATGGCATATCCATTATTGTTTTAAAGAAATGTATCCATATGTTAGCTGACCTCTATGTGGCATTTTCAATACCTGTCTAAAAGATGGGGCTTTCCACAAGCACTAAAAATATCCAAATAATTCCCGTACATAAAAAAGAAAGTAAACTCCTTGCAAGTAATTATTGACCAATATCGATTCTACCTGCTGTTTCAAAAATATTGGAAAGAATTATTTATAACAGATTGATAAGCTTTTTAGAAAATCACAACATTCTAACAGAAAGACAAAATGGATTCAGAAATGGAAAATCTACTAGTGATACAATTAGAAGATTTTCTATTAAGCGTAACTAGTGAAATGGATTCAAATATTGATACTCTGGGTATATTCTGTGATCTCACAAAAGCTTTTGACTGTGTTGATCGCAATATACTCCTCACTAAGTAGAATATTATGGAGTACGTGGTGCTGCGCTAAAATTATTAAAATCATACCTTACAAACAGACTACAATATGTTGAAATACGAGCAATGAAATTAGTAAAATTTCACATACCATTTCGGACTCTGAGAAAAGAATATGTGGTGTACCACAAGGTCAATTCTTGGCCCTCTATTTTCCATTGTCTTTATTAATGATCTAATTGAAAGTATAGATGATGCTGAACTTTTTGCTGACGATTTTTCCACATTCATAAAGGCTGATGAAAGCAAAGCTCTTCGGGATAATTAGAAGAAAGACTAAATGATTCAAATGGGTGGTTTACAGCTAACAAACTTATTTTAAACTCCAAAAAAACAAACTATATACAATTCCACTCAATTCAGAAGATTAAATCTTTAAATAAAATACCATACCTTACTAATTTTTCAGATAATTCAAATATAACACAAGTTTCATCAAATGATTTCTAGGCTTAACAATTGACCAACATCTAACAGGGCACGATAATATAAATACATTAATACCAAAACTAAATTCGTCTTGTTATGCTAAAAGGACCATCAGGCAGATAAGTAACATCCCCACAGCCAAAATATGCTACTATTCTTTAAATTTGAGTCATATATAAGCTACGGAATTGAATTTTGGGGTATATCGACCCACATTAATAAATTTTTTTATAATACAAAAAAAGCAATAAGAGCAATTTGTTTCCCTTGATAAATCCTTAACATTTCATGTTTATACATTTTGAAATCAATATGAGTAATTTAAAAAAAAATATACACACCTACTCAAAAAATGTCCAGATCATGACACACGTAAAAAAATAAACCTACAGCAAAAACTCATATCACACAAAACTTGGACAAGTAAACTCAGACTAGTTTACTAAATCTCTTTTTATACCATCTTACAGAATCCATTAAAAACATTTCAATCTATGCCGTTTCAACATAAACTAAAAAAAATTTTTAATTCTAAAAGCCTACTTTTATCTTATTGATTACTTTAATGATAAACTCACAGAAATTCCTGTTATCACTTGATATTTTAATTGACTATAAATATAATGAAATGAACATTTTTTTTATTACTTTTCAATAATTATTATTTTTTTACAATGTATTATATATATTATGACAATTTATCATTTTATTAGTATTGGTAACATTTATTTGATTTAGCTTAAGGACACATACACTAAAATTGTGTTTGTTATGTACAAATTTTGTCCTAAAAAAAAAAAAAATGAAATAATCTAGTAATTAACCGGCCCAATTTAAGCCAACCCACCACTAATTGCAATTAAGGTTTCCCATACTCATCTCTTCGTAATTGCGCCCCTCTCACATATCCAAAAAACCTTAAAAATCCTTACGCCGGGGGGGGACCGAAAAGGAAATTTCCCAAAATTTTGAGTACAACCCCTAAATTTTTTCTTTGGGGGGAAATTTTTGTGCCAAGTTTTAAAAGAAAATATTTGAAAACCCAAAATTAAAAAATATCATAAAAAAATGTTTTCAGGGGCATTAAATTTAAAACAGGGTGAATAAAAATAATTCAATTTTATTTTTTAATAGAAAAATCAAAAAAATATTAAAAAACATAAATTTTCTTTAAAAATTTAAAATTTTAAAAAAAAAAAATTTTTTTTTTCTCTGCGGCGGGGGACCCTGGGCAAATTTTCCCTTTTTAGACAAAAATTTAAAATTTTTATTTCCCCTGTTTTGTAAATGGGGGTTTTTTCAATTGGTAAAAAAAAGAGTTGAAATAAAAAAATTACCAAAAATACTTTTCCTAAATTGGGCTTTAAAAATCACCCAAAAAAAATTTTCTTTTCAATTTCTGTTTTAAAAAAAAAACCCCCCCCCCCCCCCCCCCCTTTTTTTTTTTTTCTCCCCGAAACTTTCTTCCCGCCCTTTTCCTTTTTCCTTTTTTTTGAAAAACCCCCCTTTTTGTTTTTGTTTTTTTCTTTTTTTTGTTTTTTATTTTTAACCTAAAATCCCCCCCCCCAAACATTCGTTTCTTTCGCCCCCTTTTTCCTGTTTCCACCCCAAAACTTCCTCTTAAACCGGGCACAATCCCTTGGGACTGGATCTTATAACTTCCTCAATAGGGTTGTTTCTTTACCTGTATTGTTTCTCGTTAGTGACTGATTTTAGAACGGATCCCATGCATGGGCTGAGGCCCAAAACAGTGACCCCCGTTGAAGTTTTTTGAGATGTTTTTTAATTTTCTATTCCCTCCCTAACTCTCTGGCACTGCTAATCAACTTTGCCAAAAACTGAGTTTGACAAATTGAATTTTTGATCCAATTCTAAAGCGTGATCAGCTAAAGCAGACGCGTTGATGTCTTTGAAAATCATTTACTCCTCTTCATCTGGGATTCCTTTGCTGCTAAACCCCGTGTATGTGTCGTTCATGCTCCTTTAATCGGTTGTTTATTTTTTCTCCGGTTCTCCAATATACACATCTCCACATTCCATGGTACCTTGTAAATTCCACACGGGTAAAATTTTTTTAGAACCCTTTTAAGGGTCGAATGAAAGAGCTTATTTTTCCTTCTGACAGAAATAATGTACCTAAAAAAATTTACCAATGTTAACGTCGAAACTTATAAAGTACTTGCAAAAAAGGGAAAATCGTGTTCTAAAGGGGCAGACAAGGGGTAATGCTCTTTGTGAGAATTCTACAGTTTACAGAGATAAAATAAAAGACATGCCAAACGGGGCATCATACTTTAAAACTGTACGGACCCAAAAAAAGCTTTGAAAAAAAACTTGGTGACTTCCGGGGCACTCGAGGGAGATACCCTTTTTAAAACGCCCTGCCCCATGGTCAACGGCTCCGGAATTGTATGGGTTCCCAAAAACATAAAAGGGTCAAGCCACAAAAATAGGTGAGTCACAACAACAACAAAAACGTGGATCATCCCTAAGCCCATTGTTAGTGCCATTGGGTCCCCGGGTCATGAGATACTAGAGCATGTCAAAACTCTTAAACCCCCAAGTAACGAACCCAAATCATATGTTAAAAACTCACGTTTTCTTAGATATGATTATTCCCTCTAAAAAATTGGGAAATGTGATATAATGGTGGTTTGGGATGTCTTTCCCCCCTCTTTACAAATGTCCCAGTAAAACGGACGATGGAAATATAAAAAAAACCCAAAAAAGTATTATTCCCAACTTCAATTAGAGATCTCATAGAAGGCTGCACCGTTTGTAACTTTTTTTTAATTTAAGGGGGGACTATAAAACAGACAGAAGTTTAGAAATGGGTTCCCCACTATCTCCAGTATAGCAAATATTTTCAGGGATTTTTTTGGGAGCCCAAAATTGTTTAAAACGATACTTTCAAACCAAGTGTTGGCTGGTTATATAGATGATATTTTTGCTTTTGGCAACATGGAAAAGAAACTCTTGTCTATTTCCCAGAAAAAATGAATTCTCAAATCAAAGCATTACGTTCATATGGAAATAGAAACAGACAACAGCTGCTTTCTTGGACGTGATGGTTAAAAGGGGGAGGAAAGGTAAGGTAGCACCACGGTGAAAAGAAAAACCAAACCCAACAGACCCCTTACTTACATGCCGATTCTCACCACCACCCAAAAAAGAAAAAAGGCAGTTTTTGAATTCCCTCAAACCCTCGGTCGAAAGTCCCAACAGATGAAAACCCATTCACGGGGGCTAAAGGGGTTTTTTGGAAAATGCATTTCCTCCAGATGGATATTCACCAAAAACCTCAAACAAACATTTTCAGGGAAAACCAAGATGAGGGAAAAATGGAAGATAGCTGAAAAAGTGGCTTAGCAGTGGGGCCCTTTTTTCCAAGAACCCCCGACAGAAAAAGTAGGTTTTCTGAGAAAAAAGAACATCAAGACGAGTTTCGTAAGTAGGAAAAATAAGCTCTTTCATTCGACCCCCAAGGGTTTTAAATTTGACAGTCGTGGAATTTTCAAGGTACCAGTGAATGTGGAGATGTGTATATTGGGAGCCGGGAAAAAATATCAAACCCGATTAAAGGAGCTGAACGCACTACGCTGGGTTTTTGAGCAAAGGGAATCCGGATGAAGGGGTAAAATTTGCAAAACATCAACGCTTTTTGCTGTAGCTGATAGCTTTAGAATTGGTCTAAAATTCAATTTGATCAAACGTCGTTTTGTTCAAATTGATTCAGCGTGCCACGAGATAGTTAGGGAGGCATAAATTAAAAAACATCCCAACAACTTCAACAGGGGTCACGTTTTTTCCCACCAGCATGGATCCTGTTTAAAAAGTCCCCACAAAAAAAGAAACAAAACAGTGTAAAGAAATCAACCCCCTTTTAGGGAAATTATCATAGATCCAGTCCAAGGGATTTGCCCCGGGTTTAAAAGGAAGATGTCGGGGGGGAAGACTACAAATGGGAAAATTGTCTGCAAATGAAATCTGACAGTAATTTTAGGAAGCTTATTTAGGTTTTAAACCCAAACAAAAAACCCTTTAAATAATAACAAAAGAAAAAAACAATAAAAAAAAAAAAAGGGAATTTCACAAAATTTATATCATAATTTTCATGTCCTGAAGAAGAAGATAACATGGTCTTCGAAACGTCGACAGAAAGATATACTACCGCCCCTACGAAACAACCCCATAAATAAAAAAATGTCTCAAGGGTAGCGGCATTTAAAAGTTTTATCATAATATAATTTCAGCATTAGATCAAAAGTGCCATTATTTTGTATTTTGAATAATAAAATGGGGATTACGTATACGATGAGAACAAAAAATTTGCTGCTGGGCCCACTTTCATGTCTTAAAATAAAATCACGTTCAAAAATTTAAGTTTTACGCTACTTGGGTTTTGCTTGCATTGTCAAATAATTTCGCAAACTTTTATTTTTCCTTTGTTTTTGATAAAACTTCCTGTGAACAACAAAATTGCCAACAATGTATTGTATACGCATAACTTTACTAATATTCCTCACCTACTATTTGTACATAATTTCTTTTTGCAATGTTCAAATTTTTTGTTAATCATAATTTGGTTGCATGCATGTTTTTAGGTCGTTTTTTGTCATTTTTAATATGTTTTTGTATTGTTTAAATATTCCTTTGTTCAACCTCAGTTTGAGAAATACTCTCGAGTAGTGTCGAAATATTGGTATAAAAAAGTATTTCTTACAAGAACAGTGTATGTCAAATAATTGCATTTCAATAATCAATTTACTTGTTCTACTAGTTTCATATTTACAATACTCTAATATAAACTGTACCTGATTTGAATATGAGTAGGTAAACATGGTTTGACAACTTACATGAATGATTCACTAGTTAAGATCGTCATTTTTAAAGTAAGGAGATCGTGAATTTATACAGTTTGTCCCATGGCATTCCCCACAAGCTGTTGAGCAGTTCAATCCATGATTTCTGCATGCACATCTCAGCGACTGGTAGTCGTCTTGCCGTTGCAGCGAATTATTTCCATAAGATATCTCGGGGCAGCTGGCTTATCTGCCTTAACAGGATAAAGTTTCCCGTTCTGTAATTTCCAGACCTAATCCTGAGGGTCTAACTCTATTCCATTCCAGGCGCATATCTGGTGGTTAACACGAAGAGATGAAACTTTGGCAGCTGACGATGTCGGAGGTAATTTTTCTGGACGAACATGAGAGCTATTTAGTACGGAGTCAACCGGTATCTCGTGGGTAGACTCTAAATACGAATCTTTAAGTTTGATGGTGCATTAGTCTCCTTGGAGCAGAGATTCACACGGTACCAACCACACAGCAGTTACTCAGTGCCCCCGAGACGATCAGAGTGGTACCGTTTTAACCAGGGCCGGATTAAGACATTTGGCGCCCATAGGCTAAAACAAAAATACGCCCCCCCAACCCCTCCACCTAATTACAACAAGCTGAAAAATTATGCATGCATTTTAGCTTTAAAAAAATATGGTAACTAGTAACTATAGCAATGCAACTTGATCACCATAGTATATCGTCCAATTCGTTTTTTTTTGTGTTTTTTTCCTTTTCCTTGGCAAAAGTGTAAATGACGTCATCGTAATTTAAACTAAAAAATTTGTTAGTGGCGAAGGAGGAAGTGCATTTGGGAAGGGGGGGGGGAATAAAACACTTTTCGAACTACCCTTGAAACAATGGTTTCGGAAAAAATATGAATCCTGGTACAATGGGGACTCCGGTTGGGATGCCTCCCAGCTAGTGCGGGTCTGGGGCGCGTAGCCCCAGAAAATTTTAATTTTTGACATTGCAAATGGTAGCATTTTACTAGATTTAGCATGCTTTTGTCGATAAATTTTTAGTTGTTACTTGTTGTTTGTTAGGAGTTAGGTGCCTCGCCCACGGAGCCAAGTGCAGGGCGCTTTGGCGCCCCCAAAATGCCGGCGCCACAGGCTCCAGCCTACTTAGCCTATGCCTTAATACGGCCCTGGTTTTAACCCATGAACTACTGCACAATCGTAACTGAGAAATAAATGCGTTTACATTGTACTTTGTACTGTTGACGCCTAAAGCAGAGCAGTGTGGCTTTCATGGGCGCTCATAGGGTGGGGGGGGCTTCCCCCCTGAAAAATCATCATTGTATTGAAAAATGTTAGTTTTCAGGTGAAACGCGACAATTAAATTTTGTAGGTGATTTGGAATACTAATTTTATGGTGTAGGCCTATAGTATCTACTACACATTTTCCTAACTATAAATTATTGAGGAAAATACTATTGTAATTTGTCAAAAATTGCTATTTCAGTTCTGCACCCTAAAAAAAAATTCGCTTCGCGAATTAACCTCTGGCGGCCGCTGCGCGGGGCGTCCTTGCGGCAGATATTTCTCATAGATTCAGATTCAGATTGGTTTTATTCTTATTATATTATACGAATACATGACAGGATTTATAACAATTTGGTTAATGTACACAAAGTTTGAGTTAGAGATCAAATACAAGTCGATATATTAATGTATATAGTAGGTAATGAAAATAGTAGTATATTATATATAATTATTATACATAATTAGTATAATAAGAAGCCCACGAAATCTACAAGAGAATTGTGAGTGGGCAATTTCTTTTTTTAGCATTAAATTTGGGGTATGGTGTGGACGTACACAGATATCAGGTACAGTATATTCCAATCCTATGTGCAATAGTACTTATGATGAAACATATAGTGAATAATAGAATATAATGAACATAGAAAAGTTTGTAGATAAATATTGATAATAAGAGACATAAAACAAGAGCTAGCTAATAAAATGCAATATGTACAATAATGCTTACAAACTATTACTAGTTAATAACTAGTGAACTATTATTAGACGAGTGAGCGAAGCGAATGAGGATTCTATTTTACGCTCTACTCGATCGGGCCTTGGCCGTGACCATTGTCCAATAAATGTTTGTATGTTTGTCTGTCTGTCCGGGCTCATACGGCCGAACGGCCAAATAGATCGAGCTGAAATTTTAAACAGACTTCCGTGACCAAGTAACTGAGAAATGCTGTCAAAATAAGCGCAATCCATTTCGATTTAAACCTACAACAAATAAATGGGATTTTTTAAAATATCGGTAGCATTTGTTTAGATTTTTCATATGAAAAATAGGCCACAGTCTACGATATAAAAAAAACAATTCAGATATAGTCGCTATCAGTCGGTGATTTTTCGTATGTTTTTGTTGTCAACACGGTATGTCATTCTCTAAAGGTTATGTCATTATTCTTGTTTAAATTCATCAATTAATTAATAATGATGACCAATTGACCATCCACAAGATACAGTGCAATACCGTAGTAGACCCTATACAGTATACACGCAGTACTACGCCATATAAAGGTATAATTAATATCGTAGACTAGACCACCTACTTTATTCTAACCTACGTCATGAATGTTAGATATGTGTACGCTTTACGTAGGCCTAAACCATATGGTCGTGCATTTGGCACAGAGCATTGCTCTGCATATCGTAAAAGACGAGGAAATAGGCTAAGTCCATCTCGCAAACATCAGCTGGTAAGTACTAGGGAAACGCCAAAGTCGTTGTTGGACGAGTGAGTGAGCCATGTGTTGAGTACCCGGGAACATTTGCATTTAAGTTTGATGATAATTATTATACATGTATAATTAATAGGGTTTTGAGTTTAGTTGGTATACGGGCGCGTCAACTGTAAGGCCATAATGCGCCACTCTAGCCTACGATAGGCTAGGTAGGCCTTAGGTATGTGAGGAGGAAAGGGAACGTTACCGGGTACACATGGCTCACTCACTCGTTTAACAACGACTTTAGCGTTTCCCTAGTTATAGGTATATGCCTAGGTATACAGATTCAGATTTAGATTGGTTTATTCATATTACATTATACTTATTTATCTTATGTTATACATTATACAGTAATGTTTCACATATACAGCAATATGTTGGCAAGTATGCCCCCCCCCCTGATTTGTATTATATGGACGCCCATGGTGGCTTTAATTGTGCGTATTGTTGTCACATGTCTTGTTCGTTATGACGTCATCAATCATCTCATATTTGTGTTGTTTATTACTTCTATTGTCATTTACAAACCTATCTAGGGACTGAGAAATTCTTCACATTCAGTTTCATGTTTCTAGCATTGGTTTCCAGGCAGCGCTGAGGGCGGGAAATGTCGAATGTATAAAAATGTTTTGTATAAATATGTTTATAAAATGTGTATTACTTATTTGGATTAATTGTAGCACAGTTTTACGTTAGTCAAATCACCATATGATTTCAAGTGATAGTATTTTAGCATTCACTTATCAGTCTACCCTGTTTTTACCTGATATTCACCAGTGACAATTTAATAAACTTGACGATTTCGTGTAAGACTAGTTATCAAGATATATAATTTATAATCACAACACAAGTCAAGAGATATCTTATTTTGATTTTAAGGCATTTTTATTAGAAATAATAAGACGTTTGATCGAAAAACGAAGGGGATTTCTACACATTTTCCGGGACTTCTTTATGATCTCCAGCTTTCGTCACAAAAATTCGAATACCTATTTGTAATCTTTTAAATAACTAGAAACATTCGTATCTAAGGTTCACCCACACACAACACTTGTTGCGATCAGAGTTTAGTTTAACATTTAAAAGTATTGTTTAGAACTCAAGATTTAGAAATTACTTCAAAAATACCTTTTGTTGGTCTATCTACGGTCAGTTATTATTTAAAAAACTGAACACTACTTTTTAATGCTCTGATCAAGACAGCAAACTCGTTCTAGCTTGACACCCCCATTGATAACCTACGTTAAAATCTGGGTTATACACCAGCTCATCCAACAGTATTAAAGCGTTAGTAGTGTTATGACGGTTGTATCCACTAAACTTTAACGCAATTATTGTGTAAAAGTAAGAAGAAACTGTTCTTTATTTTGAAAAAGTGCTCTGATCAAGACTTTAAATCGTTCTAATAGGGAACCTAAGTTTTGAAGGCGGGAAGGAAATTGTTCTCTCTGGTCTCAGCGCCCATAAGAATTAGCTTGGTACGAAAATGTAACTCACCGTATCTTTTTACTCGCGCAAAAGAAATCTAAACCAATAACATCACAAGATGCACAATTTTGTGGAGAAGATGATGGCATTCTACTTTGCTCGATGACGCTTTTAAATTCAAACTATTATGAGTTAAATGGACCCATGTTTGCGCGCTGTCGCAAATGTACTCTGACTGAGCGGCAACCTAAGCGAGACGCCCGCCACGTTGTGTGCAGCTGTGGCATCCTCGCATACCACGCGCCTGTCCATGGTTGCTAAATGTACTTCGCATTCAGATTTTGTTGGCACATTAAATGATATTTTATTAGTAATGTATAATCTAGTACAACCCAGTGACCTCACAGTAGCCACAAAGCAAGTCGGATACCAAATGTTATGCTGATGCCACGGACAAAATGTTTTTACGTGCTTTTTCATGAGCAGTTTTGGAAGGTTTGGCAACAGTGTAAATGTAGAGTATTTGTGATGGAGCAGAGTTATGTATATCCACGCAAAGAGGAAAGATTATAGTTTTCTTACAGTATGAATATAATTCCGGTCCGTGGTCGGGTTCTCGCGCTATCGCTTACGAAACATTTAGCACGGGTTAATCGCCTATACCTCGCTGACCGGAGAGAACCGGACAACGCCCACTTAGGTTCCCTATGTGGCAATCCCCCTTGATAATCTGTGTTAAGATCTACAGTATAAGTCTTGTGTTAAAGCTAGAAGAGTTCATTATTTAACTGATTAAAACATGGTGGATACAGAGGACACAACTCTTTATTGTTTTAGAAAACAGCGTTTCAGAAATCAGCAGCTTATTCCGTCATCAGGGTAATACATACTATCTAAAACATAATAAAACAATAAAAAAACTATACCCAAAGGTATCAAGGTAAAAAATAAAGAGTTGTGTCCGAGAAAGTGTTTTAGTCAAGATTAAAGTATTTCTCGATTGTGTTTGTCAGGTGTAGTGGGATCAAGGTGTCTTCTAAAACACAACTATAGTGCAAAATGTGATACCAGCATAAAAATTTGCAATTATGTAGATTTTGTAATGAGAAATTTGAAAATAACTGGCTCCACGATGGGGTCTTATTATTTAACTATTAATTAATTGATTAATATTAATTGGTTAATTATGTGACACGAGTTTCAAAGTGGCAATAAGTTAGTCATGTTTGGTATTAATTAAGAGCATTTTTCACCTTTATAAAGAAAAAAATTCCTTTGAAAAAATATATTGAAATATACATAAGTTATAGTTAAATATGTTGATTTTGCTGATTTTTTAGTTTTTGAACTAAAAGATCAACGTTAAAGTAAAATTTCTCCTAACCAATGATATCACAGTGTTCAAAAAAGAGCTGGTAACTATAATTAATATATCATTTTTCAATTTTCAATAATAGTAATTACAATATATTTAACACAAATAACAAAATGGCGTAAATATGTCTAACTATGGTATAAAATATGATACCAACTTAAAAATTTAGCAATCTTTAAGCTTTTGTAATGAGAAATTCGAAAATAACTGGCTCCAAGCTAAGTGTTTAGTATTTAACTATTAATTGATTAATTAACATTTAGTTAATTTAGTCCTAAATTTTCAAAGTGAAGGCAAATTTGTAGTGTTTGATATCAATTGAAAGCATTTTCTACCAACATAAAAAAAAATACATTGAAAAAATTTATTGAAATATTACATGTTATAGTTAAATATGTTGATATTGTGATTTTTTAGTTTTTGAACCAAAAGATCACTTAAAGAAAATTTTTCTACAATGATATCACAGTGTTCACAAAAGAACTGGTTACTCTTATTTTTGTATCATTTTTCAATTTTAAATAATAGTCATTACAATATATTTTACACAAATTAACAAATTTTGTTAAATTGAAAAGTTACAGAAACATGTTGTGTGACGTAGAAAAATGCATCATTTGACTTGTTTATATTAACCTTAAAGATTTTGTAATAAGAATTTCGAAAATCACTGGCTCCAGGCTGAGTTTTGAGTATTTAACTATGAATTGATTAATCAAATCAATTACTAAATTGTGTCTAAAAATATTAAAGTGAAGGTAAATGTGTCATGTTTGGTATCAAATGAAAGCAATTGTCACCAACATTAAGAAAAAAATACAAACAAAAATATATTGAAATATATATTTATGTTATAGTTAAATATGTTGATTTTGTGATTTTTAATTTTTGAACCAAAAGATCAACTTTGAAGTAAAATTTCTTCTAGCCAATGATAACACAGTGCTAACAAAAGAGCTGGTAACTTTAATTAATAAGACATCAATTTTCAATAATAGTATTTACAATAGATTTTACACAAATTAACAAATTTTCTTAATTGAAAAGTTACAGAAACACGTTATTGTTGTGTGACGTAGCAAAATGCATCATTTAACTTGTTTATATCAATCTTAAAGATTTTGTAATAAGAATTTCGAAAAAAAAATGAATTGATTAATTAAATTTATTACTTAATTGTGTCCAAAAATATTAAGGTGAAGATAAATTTGTAATTTTTGGTATCAAATGAAAGTATTTGTCACCAACAAGCACCAACAACCAACAAGCACCAGAGCTATTTTTCTTTGGGTGAAGCGAAATTGAAGAATTCGTTTGGCACATGCAACTATCCCCCGCGTGATGATAGTGCTTGATACTACTATATTAAGCGAATGTTGACGCTTTATACTCAAAACTCAACCTGGAACCAGTGATTTTCGAAATTCTTATTACAAAATCTTAAAGGTTGATATAAACAAGTCAAATGATGCATTTTGCTACGTCACACAACATATTTCTGGGACTTTTCAATTTAAGAAAATTTGTTAATTTGTGTAAAATATATTGTAATGACTATTATTTAAAATTGAAAAATGATACAAAAATAAGAGTAACCAGTTCTTTTGTGAACACTGTGATATCATTGGTTAGAAGAAATTTTACTTTAAAGTTAATCTTTTGGTTCAAAAACTAAAAAATCACAAAATCAACATATTTAACTATAACATGTATATATTTCAATATATTTTTTCAATGTATTTTTTTTCCTTATGTTGGTAAAAAATGCTTTCAATTGATACCAAACACTACAAATTTGTCTTCACTTTGAAAATTTAGGACTAAATTAACTAATTAATGTTAATTAATCAATTATTAGTTAAATACTAAACACTCAGCTTGGAGCCAGTTATTTTCGAATTTCTCATTACAAAAGCTTTAAGATTGCTAAATTTTTAAGTTGGTATCATATTTTATACCATAGTTAGACATATTTACGCCATATTGTTATTTGTGTTAAATATATTGTAATTACTATTATTGAAAATTGAAAAATGATATATTAATTATAGTTACCAGCTCTTTTGTGAACACTGTGATATCATTGGTTAGGAGAAATTTTACTTTAACGTTGATCTTTTGGTTCAAAAACTAAAAAATCAGCAAAATCAACATATTTAACTATAACTTATGTATATTTCAATATATTTTTTCAAAGGAATTTTTTTCTTTATAAAGGTGAAAAATGCTCTTAATTAATACCAAACATGACTAACTTATTGCCACTTTGAAACTCGTGTCACATAATTAACCAATTAATATTAATCAATTAATTAATAGTTAAATAATAAGACCCCATCGTGGAGCCAGTTATTTTCAAATTTCTCATTACAAAATCTACATTATTGCAAATTTTTATGCTGGTATCACATTTTGCACTATAGTTAGTAATCTTTACTCCACTAGTGGAATTGTTAATATTTAATACAATCAGAAATGAAAAAAGTCCATAGGCCTAACAAAAGGCAAAGGCGCCTGCCTTGAACGGTTTCGAACCACGGTCGGGATTGTCATTTTTAATTTTTAAATTGATATAATATTAATAGTATAGGTAAACGTCACGTGACGTCACAGCTAGTAGTCACGTGAGTACGAATCGTACTGATGGACAAGCAGCCTCATTTGCAAGTTAACGCCTGCAGAACGGCGCAACAAATATGACGCTCCAACTTTTTTTCTATTCATTATTTGGACAAAACTTAAGAAGAAGAATTTTTTGTAAATTTATATCACTTCTTCTAATAGCGATTATTTCGAAATTTTACACAGCCGTTAGCTTGTTATAACAATGTACGCATTACAAATGTCAAAATTATCAACGACTATGTCTTCTCAACTTTAATTGACAAAAAACTACTCGTTGGATTTCGACAAGAATTCTTTCTAATATGCATCAAAATATTTCGACAAGAAATAAATTAACTTTTTAGATAGAAAATTTACAGCATAGCGTGCAGTTTTTCACGGCTCATCCGCACGTCAAAAGCACGTATCTTAGATGAAAACACAATGCCCTGCATAATACCCAATGCTGTAAATTTTCGTTCATTGCACTTTCTATCTAGAAAGTTATTTCATTTCTTGTCTAAACAGTCTGATGCATTTTTGGAAGAGGTATTGTCAAAATCCGATCACTAGGTTTTTGTCAATTAAAGTTTTTTTATTCAATTTCATAAAACAAGTAAAAGCCTTTCAATACGTACGTCGATATAACACGTTAAGGTCTGTCCAAAAATTTAAAATAATCGCTATTAGAAGGAATGATATGTTTGCTAAATATTATTCCTCTTAAGTTTTGTCCCAATAATGAATAGAATAAAACTTGGAGCGTGATAAGTGTTGCGCCGTTCAGCAGGCGTCAACTAACGAAATGAGGGCTCGAAGCGCAGAATACCCGGCATGCTCCTGGATGCGTGACGTAGTTGCCAGTACCATATTGAAGTAGCTTTAAGTGCTAACTTTATTAATATGTTTTGTGTATATTATATGTTTATAAAATGGACATTGAAATTAATTACTTATAAGGAGGCGAGCAAGCGCTAACTGTTCGATTGCAATAGTTCGCTAACCCTCCCAAATTTATATTTTAACACAATTTTTTTTTTTTTAAATTCAACTTGACTGAATTTGAAACCAGATCTCCGGCTATTCAAATATCTGTCACGGTTTGCTGGTATTGGGTCAATCTGCATGGGACCAATCTCTAATTGAAAATATACTTAATGTTTAAATTGTTGGTGAAAAGTTTAATTGTTGATCGTTTGCAGCGAGGGACGCAGATTCAGTTAGGAGGGTGCGACGCATCAAAGAGAATTTAAAATGCGTACATATAATACAAACGGAGACCTATGCAATTGTGTACTCAATTTCTATCGGGATCAATGTTTATCATTTATTATTCCTATGGATGACCTTATGTTTCAGCACGCTCGTTGGCTGAACCACTGTAACATTCAAAATAAAATAAAATTATGTGATGGACGAAGTCTGTATTGACTTGGAACTACACTATAAATATTGTATTTTGATTGGAGCTTGTTGTAGATTTATTAATCAATAATACATGGTAGGACGGACATCAAGGGGTATGCATTTGTCAGGAATGGAGTAGAGGTCAATACTGAAAGTGGTGTCGGCCATCTTCAATCTAGTTTCTAGCTTAGTCTAGGCCTAGTTGTTGCAGGGTGTAGAGAGGCGCACCATAGTCACAAGACTGTTAGCGGAGGATTGCAAGTAAGTATAATAATTTTCTCGATTTGGTTAGTCGGGAAACATTCCCGTAGGTGGAATTGTTAATATTTAATACAATTCAGAAGTTAAATAGTTACCGTCTCGGTGGTCTAGTTGGCTAAGGTACCTACCTGGAATGTGGGAGACTTGGGTTCGAAACCCGATCGGGCTGAATTTTTGAACTTCTGAATTGTATTAAATAGAAAGTATAAGCTAATTTGAATATTAGTTTTAATCACTAAATCCACAGTAAAAATGAAAAATAATTAATTTCGATCGTAAATAGGCCTTCATAAATCTTCCCCTAAGTTCTTGGGTTGGTTTTAGGTACTTTAATACAGTGAGTTTATATTTTAGCTTGCAAGTTTCCATGATATTGGTGGGTATACCCACCAAGGGTAATTTGAGTTCACCTGTAAAAAATAATAAATTATTACAATCGATCGTAAAGGAACCAAAAAATATGTTTTGAGTTATACACAATCGACTTGTGGTCATATATCAAAATCATTAATTTACTTTTCAGTGTTGTACAAAGAAAGACAAATCTTATTATCTTAAATCTACCAGCATAAAATTGAGCTCTGACATTTATGGCCGAATGAATCCACTTTGTTTGGTGTGGCAGAAACAAATTTATTATAATTATAATCATCACTATCAATCATGCTTTAAATGCTGCATACTATCATTGAGTATATAACATGATGAATTATAGTATACTACAGTTTGTCTTATCTTAACTAGAGACTGGGGTTTTAGGGTTCAAAGAAACTAGGATGTCGCCTGTTCTATTATGAAAGGTTGTAAACCCGTCCGAATTTGACGGGAAGGATGGGCCTCTCATAATAATAACAAAGTATAATCATATCCGGTGCAAGTTGGTTGCAACCTCCCGAGTATCGAAAACCACTTTTATGTAAGCCTGGGTTTAGTGGTTCACTCAACTTGCTGCGCCTACATTACTAGGAAACTTCGCAAACGCTTTTTTTAGTCGCGTTGATGGATGAGCTTTTTTTGTAAGTTTTTAGTTTGCGTGGGACCACTTTTCCTTTGCAAGTGCTTTTTGAATGCATTGAAGGTGATTGTTGTCAAGTTTCTATTGTAACATGTTAATTGTTATTATAAACCTAAAAAAACTAATATTAAAACCTTTATTCTATGGATTCTGGCTAACTTTTTCAATTTTTTCTTTCAAAAAGCAATACATCACCATTACCTTAATGTCCATGTAAAATATGAACATTGTAGCCCCACCCGTTTGGTCAGAATCGGCCCAAATGTCACGAAAATATCGCACTAAAAATCGAAAAAATCGTAAAGTACGATATTCATGAGAAATATTTCTTCGATTGTACCCAAAAACGTAGCACCTCTAAGTTTAGCGATTTTGAAGGTCCCATCCGCTTTTTATCAAGATCCCATATGCCGTTTGCCCAGGTAGAGAGCAAACAAACAGACAAAAATACAAAAAAAAACACACCCGAGCTAATTTATTTGGGGGGTCAGTGAAATATAAGTCATTGCTTTGCTCATCCATAATGCCACGCAAGACACTCAACGTTC
>JAMZAV010009222.1:0-27073 GCA_024449915.1 Sweltsa coloradensis | reverse complement strand
AAACTCACATTCAAAATAAATTTTAAAATGAAAAAAAATGGACCAATATAATATTAATTATTAATATTGGTTTGGACCAACCCACATAAATTAATCAAGAAATTAAAATCCACATGAGGCAAAATGGGCCAATCACTATGATAGGGTGTTTGGGATGAAGTTATGATCCTTTTTTAAATTCCAAATGTGATATTTTTAAGTTCATTTGTGGCTTTCCAGTTTAAGCTGCATTCTGCATTATATCATTAGCTTTCAACATTATCATACCGGCATGATTCAAATGATGAATAGTAGCATATTTTGGCTGTGTGGAATGGGGATATTACTTATATGCCTGATGGTCTTTATGGCGTATGAATTAAGTTTTGGTGGGCTTTTAATAGAAAATATGTCTTGTATCCTTTTAAATTTTTGTCAAGTATTTTTTTTAAATTTATGTTTATGTTTTAGTTATTTTTTTTTATTGACAAGAAAACTTTTGATGAAAATTTGTATGGTATTTGAATTTATGTATAATTATTTTAAAGTTTTTTTATCGTGGGAATTAAACATGTCTTAGGGTGCAATATGCCCCTCTTCAGATGAACTAGGTATGTTGCGGATAGGACAATTTGTGAAGGGGTGTCCGAGGGCTATTTAAGGACTAAATCCCTTGCATTCGCCTTAAAACCTGAGGAAAACCTAGGAAAAAACCCTTAGTCGGGATTGCCGGTCTCGACTGGATTCGAACCCGGTACCTCCCAAATCAGTTAGTCGAGCGCTTAACGCCCCGAGCCAAACACTGTCGGTAGTTTCAGATATCTTATTTAAAGATTAATTATACTCTTATGAATTGAGCTGCAATTTTTAGTTAAGAACAAGTCTGTTAGCCGTAAACCACACATTTGAATCATTTTTAGTCCTTCATCTGATTTATACTGAAGAGCTTTAATCATCAGCCTTTATGACTGAGGAAAAATCGCCAGCAAAAAGATAAATATAAATAAAATAAACAAATAAAATAAATTCGTATTTCGAGTCTACCCATTCAGTCATATAACTGATTTTCAATGAGGGGGCTTTAACCCCCTTTCCCTTTTCATTTGGGGCGCCACGGGTGGCAAAAAAATTTCTTTATATTTATTTATTTATTTTTTTATTTTTTTATTTTTTTATTTAACGTCTTCCTATTCAGTTTTAAAATGATTTTTCAAAGGAGGACAACTAAATAAAATTTAAATTTCTAGATGCAGACACAACAATGAACTTTCATTAAGAAATATTTGAAATAGTAGCATTACAACAATGCATTAAATACTCAAAAAATTTTGAAAAAAAAAAAAAAGGATATTAAATGAAATTTAAAAAAAAAAAAAAAAAAAAAAAAAGGGGGTGGGGAATGAAAAGAAAAGAAAAAAGAAAAAAGAGAAAAGGGAAAAAAAAAAAAGAAAGAAAAAAAAGAAAAAAGAAGATGAAAAAAAAAAATTAAAAAAGAAAAACGAAAAAAAAAAAAACTGATTATTAGACGATCCCCTCAAACGAAAATTTATGAGGTTTGCCAAAAATCGGAACGCAAATCAGGGATAATAAATTTTTCGCGAAGAAACCACCGAACGCGAATCTTCATTCTTGTTTAAACCCATCATTCGGGGTTTCAAATTTGTAACAATTTAGTGAAAAGATTTTGACTCAATATATAATTATATCAGATAATAATTATTTAAAATTGTTAAAGTAAAAAAACTGACACAGCAATGATACAGGAACTAATCAATGATTTATGATATGCTTTTATAGCTTTAGTACACTATGCAAGGGAGAGAGCAAAACCAAAGCGACCCAACCCAAACCCCTGTGGGCGGTGACTGCGCTGAGACTTCGTAAAGTAAAAAAAAAGTTAGTAAAGGGGACAGGGACACTAATGAAGATGTTTAAAACAATGAATATTGTGACAAATAGATTAAAAAATATTTATTCTGTTTATGAAGTATATTTTTTTTAAGTCGTCTTATATTGGGCCGATATGTACAGTACGGACACTGAAGGCGGCCTTCCCCCATCAAACTTGGCATGCCTTTTCAACGCGCTCTTCCCCTGTAGGCTTTTTTGAGGCGCGCACTGGAACGGGGGGCCTAGATTTACAAGAAAAACTCCCAGATTGTGGCGGGGAAAATATGCCCCGAAAATACCCGGAAAAAAATTTAAAAAAGGTTTATTGTAATGCTCGGTCGTGTGTGGAACTAACGTTTGTTGAAAAAACACAGAGAAGCTCAGGGTTGTGACGCCATTAGCAAAAAATGTTAGTTTTTATTACTATATTACTATCATAGTTTGGCAAAAAAATTAATTTTTTAAAATTTAATTGAAAATATTAATCCAAAACAAGTGAAAAGTTTAACCATTTATTTACACACAAGTTTAAATTCCAATCAAACAACCAAATAAAATTTTCCTTGCCCCAAAAAATGGAAAAACAATCGCAATACAATAACCAATTATCATCTAGCACTTTCCACTCAAAATCATGAAAATTGTCTCAATCTTTGCCCAGAATATTTTGCTGTTCCCCGGTCAAACTAAAACACAATCGAATAAAAAAAACAAGAAAGGGAAGTTCCCGAATCAAATTATCAAAATTAAAGCTCAATTGCAAAGTTGAACTGGAAAAGAGTTTACAAGCACAGATCCAGATGACAAATACAAAAATTTTAAAAAAGGCCCTTCCCTTTAAGGGGGACCCCATGGCCCAATTAAAATTTTTCCCTAAATACTGGGAAAAAACGCTAAAGCCCCGCCGCGTTGAGGGATGAGCGTTTTTTGTAAGTTTTGTTTGCGGGGGGACCACTTTTCCTTTGCAAGTGTTTGTGAAGGGCATGTAGGTGACTGTTGTCAATTTTCAATTTTTTCTTGTTAGTTGTTATTTAAACTAAAAAAAAACACTTTTTAAAAACTTTATTCTATGCATTCTGGCTAATTTTGTCAACTTTGCAATTTTTTTTCTTACAAAAGGTACTACACACCATAACCGTAATGTCCATGGAAATATGAACGGTGTTTTCCCCCCCCCGTTTTGGGCAAAATCGGCCAAAGTGACGAAAATATCGCACTTAAAGTAAAAAAAAATAATATTTTAAACCTTTATTTCTATAGATTAGGAACTTTTTCAACTTTTTTTTTTCAAAAGGATACATCACCATAACCTTAATGTCATGTGAAATATGAACGTTGTAGCCCCACCCGTTTTGGGCACAATCGGTCCCAAAGCGACGAAAATATCGCACTAAAAATCGAAAAAAAAATCATATTAAAACCTTTTTTTTCTATGGATTTTAGATAAAATTTCTCAGCTTTTTATTTTAAAGGTACTTCATAAAATAACTCAATTCCATGGAAATATGAAGTTTTACCCCACCCGTTGGTCAGAATCGGCCCAATTGTGACGAAAATTCGAACAAAAATCGAAAAACTCAATTAAAACCTTTTTTTATATGGGGGTTTTAGAACTTTTTCAGCTTTTTTTTTCAAAAGGTACTACATCACCATAACCTAAAAGTTATGTGAAATATGAACGTTGTAGCCCCACCCGTTTGGTCGAATCGCCCCAATGTGACAAAAAATATCGCACTAAAAATCGAAAAAAAATCGTAAAAGTACGATTTTCATGAGAAATTTTTCTTCGTTGTACCCAAAAACGTAGCAAGCTAAGTTTAGAAAAAACGAAGGCCCCTAAAATTTTCATAGATCGCATATCCCTTTTTGCCCGGTGGGAGAGCGAAAAAAACAGACAAAAAAAAACAAAAAAAAAACAAAAAAAAAAAAAAAACAAACAAAAATTGGAGCAAAATTTTTTGGGGGTCAGTGAAATTTTGAAGTCTTCGCTTCGCTCGACGTCGCTACGCTCACCAATTAGTTTAACGAAACATGGGAAAAAGTTTCCCAATTATGTCATCTGACATTCCCAAAAAACTATTTTGTTTTATTTTTCGGTTGAGCGGTACGCCCAAAATAGACGATTTAGTGAAATTTTTGAGAAAACCGGCACAGTTTTTCCTCAAAATTTTTTTTTGTGTTAGACGGCTAATTATGTTTCTATTGTAACACATACTCCTGGTACAAACTGTATATGTGGAATTTTTTTCCCGTTAATATCTTGCACGGTACGATTTATTTACTTCCGCCGGTACAAACACTAACTTGTACCGGTGGAAGTAAAAATCGTACCGTGCAAGATATTAACGGGAAAAAAAATTCCAACATATACATTTTTATAGCCAGGAGTATGTGTTACAAATAGAAATAAAATTAGCCTTCTAACACAAAAATTTGAGCAGAAAGCTGTGCCGTGTTTTCGTAAAAAAATTCACTATAATCGTCTTATTGGGCGTCCCGGGCTCAACCAAAAAATAAATCAAAAATAGTTTTGGCAATGTCAGATTGATCAAAATTTGATAAACTATGTCCGATGTTTCGTTAAACTAATATTTAGGAAAATTTTAATTGGGTCCATGGTCCCCTTAAACATCAACAAATGCTTTCCAGAAAACCCAAATACAAATTAAAAGAAAGTTCATTAAACAACCATGGATTACATTAAAGAGAGATGGGACACATTTTGACAGTAGCAAATAGCTATTCGATCGGCCAAGAAGCATCCGAGTACATGAAACTTTGCAAAGTGTCAATAAAGCATCGTGGACAGCCCTGCGGTCATAGATTTTTAATCAGCCAGAAAAAAAATCTCGAATTTTTCTTAAATTTTTGATTTTTTTAACAAAATCAAAATTCGTGAAAACAAATTAATTTTCTAAAAATTATTTAAAAACAAATTTTGGAAATGTGTTACTGCAGAGCACTATATTTCCACATTCGTGAATATTTCAAACACCTGGGGGTTGTCAGTTGGCCGAGCGAACAGCAACAAAAATTTTAAAACTCAATTTACAGATATACAAAAAAATACAATAAACAATACGAAAAAGTTCTAAGAGGGGCCCTAAAAAACAGAATCTAAAATAGACAAATAGCAAATATTAAAATGAAATTATTGGACATACACTGTTCTTGTAAGAAATACTTTTTTTAATAAGATGAGCGTAGCGAGCGAAGCGAAGATTCCATTTCACTACACTGGAGAAAAAATCCGGAATTTTTTTTTTTTTTTTTTCTTTCTTTTTTTTCTTTCTTTCTTTTCTGTCTTTCTGTATTTTGTCTGTTTGGGTTTAAAACGATTCCGGCTAAACCCATACTCCGATTTCGATGAAATTTTTTTTGACCTTCGAAATCTCTGAAATTTAGAACTGCCACGTTTTTGAGCGCAATCGGAAAATTATTTTTCAGAAAAACGCCATTTTACGAATTTTTTCTATTTTTAAAATATTTCTTCGACTTATAACACCTACATGCTTAATTCGATTTTAATGATTTTTTCAAAAAACCTTTTTTTTATAAATTAAGATATTCGTGTGAAATTTGAGCGCAATCAAAAAATATTTCTCATGGAAAATCGAAATTTTAATGTTTTTTCTTTTTTTAAACAAGTCTTTGACTTATAACACCTACATGCTTTATCCTATTGTAATGAATTTTTCACAGAACCTCAATTTTATGAATTTTAAAATTCTTGTAAAATTTGAGCGCAATCGAATAATTATTTTTTATGAAAATCGCAATTTTTTACGATTTTTCCTTTTTTTAAAATTACGATTCATAAAAAAAATTAAAAAAATAAAGTCAATTTTTTTTAATTTATTTAATTTTAAAAAAATTTCGACTTTGTAATCATTTGTCACAGAACAACAGAAAATCCTCATAACACATGGCAGCTAAATGCACCAATTACGCTCACCCAAAAACGCGGCGGGACCTTAAGCGTTTCCTAGTTATTTGTATTGTTGAAATGTTCCTTTATTCAACTTCAGTTTGAAAAAAACACTCGACTAAGAAGGTGTCGAAATATCACTATTAAAAAAAGTATTTCTTACAAGAAAAAGTGTATGTCCAATAATTTCATTTTTGGATGAGCGTAGCGAGCGAAGCGAAAATGCCATTTTACTACACTGGTGAAAAAAATCCGTAATTTTTTTTTTTATTATTATTTTTGTTGTGTTTTTTGACACGATTCCGGCTAAACAGATATTCCGATTGCGATGAAATTTTATAAAGGCCTCGAAATTTCTGAACTTAGAAAATGCCACGTTTTGAGCGCAATCGGGAAATTTTTTCTTATAAAACAGCAATTTTACGATTTTTTCGATTAAAAATGTCTTCGACTTATAAAAACCTACATGCTTTATCCGATTGTAATGATTTTTTCACAATCCTTGATTTTATGAATTAAAATATTCGTGTGAAATTTGAGCGTTATCGAAAAATAATTCTCATGAAATCGAATTTTACGGGTTTTTCTTTTTAAAACAATCTTTGACTTATAACACCTACTATGCTTTATCCTATTGTATGATTTTTCACAGAACCTTAATTTCATGAATAAATATACTCGTGTTAAATTTGAGCGCAATCAAATAATTATTTCTTATGAAAATTGCAATTTTACGATTTTTTTTTTTTTTTAATTACGATTTATTAAAAAAAATAAGTTAATTTTTTTTTATTTATTTAATTAAAAAAATTCTTCGACTAAGTAACAATTTTTTTTCTCAGAACAACAGAAAATCCCCCGTAAAAACATGGCAGTTCAATGCACCAATTACGCCCAGCAACAACGCGGCGGGACTTAAGCGTTTTCCTAGTAATAATCAATTTACCTGTTCTGCTAGTTTCATATTTACAAATAGCAAATAGTGGAAATAAAATTAAAAAAATATGGGAAACTGAAAAACCAACAAACAAAAAAATCAATAAGTAGAAAACCCTAAAATATTGAACTAAAAGGGAAATTGGATGAGCGTAGCGAAAGATTTCATTTCAAAAACACTGGAGAAAAAAACCCGGAATGTTTTTCTTTTTTTCTTTTTTTCTGTTGGTATTTTTGTGTGTTTGTTAACACGATTCCGGCTAAAAAAGATACTCCAATTGCGATGAAATTTTTGTATGCCTTCAAAATCTCTGAACTTAGAAAATGCCACGTTTTTAAGCGCAATCTAAAAATCATTTTTTCATGAAAATCGCAATTTTACGATTATTTTTGATAAAAAAAAATAAAAAATTTTTTCGACTTATAACACCTACATGCTTTTTCGATGGGAATTATTTTTCAACAGCACCTTAATTTTATGAATTAATATATTCGTGTGAAATGATTGCGCAAACGAAAAAAATTATTTCTCGTGAAAATCGTAATTTTTTCGCTTTTGTTTCGCACTAAAAAATCCTCGACATTTTAACACCATACATTATTACCCGATTGTAATGATTTTTTCACAGAACAACAGGAAATCTGTATATAACACATGACAGAACAGCTCAATGCACCAATTACGCTCATCCAACAACGCGCCTGAAAAAGCGTTTGCGAAGCTTTCCTATAGTAATAAATTTACAGATCAACAACAATTTCCGATACAACCCAAAAAAAAAATGCGACAATAGTTGACAACCTCAACACTTAGCATCAGATGGGAAAGCATCAACAAAATAAGAAAACTATAGGTAATCTAACACAATCCTAACCCACATTTTTGATAACTGTATTGAGAAATAGTGTTTCCCCCAAAATATTTAAAGTCTAAAAAATAATACCACTCTTCAAAAAAAGGCGATACGACAGATGGCAATAACAGAATCGACCAATTTCGCTGCTACCTGCATTCTCAAAAGATTTTCGAGAAAAATAATACATACTAGGAAGCTTCGCAAACGCTTTTTCAGGCGCGTTGTTGGATGAGCGTAATTTTCTTTTTAAACGAAAAAGCGTAAAACTGCGATTTTCATAAGAAATACTTTTTCAATTACGCTCAAATTTCACACGAAAATATAAATTCATAAATGAAGGTGCTGTGAAAAATTCATTACAATCGGGTAAAGTATGTAGTTGTTATAAGTCAAAGAATTTTTTAAAAAATCGAAAAAATAATCGTAAAATTGCGATTTTTGGATGAAGCGTAGCGAGTGAAGCGAAGACTTCAATTTCACTGACCCCCAAAAAATTTAGCTCGGGTGTTTTTTTTTCTCTTTTCTGTCTGTTTGTTCGTTCGATTCCGGCAAACGGCATATGCGATCTTGATGAAAATTGAAGGGGACCTTCGTTTTCTCTGAACTTAGAGGTGTATTGTTTTTGGGTACAATCGAAGAAATATTTCTCATGAATATCGTACTTTAACAATTTTTTTTGATTTTTAATGCGGATATTTCGTGACATTTGGTCCAATTCTGACCAAACGAGTAGGGCTACAACGTTCTATTTCACATGGACCTTAAGGTTATGGTGATGTCGTACCTTTTTAAATACAAAGTTTAAAGTGTTAGCCAGAATCTATAGAAATAAAGGTTTTAATCTAGGTTTTTCAATTTTTAGTGCGATATTTCGTCTCTTTTGGGCCGATTCTGACCAAACGGGTGGGGCTTACAACGTTCAGATTTCACATGGACATTAAGGTTATGGTGATGTAGTACCTTTTGAAAAAAAAAAAAATTGAAAAAGTTAGCCGAATCCACAGAAAAAAGGTTTTAATATGAGTTTTTTTAGGTTTATAATACCAATTAACAAGAAAACAATAGAAAATTGACAACAATCACCTACAATGCATTCAAAAATCACTTGCAAAGGAAAAGTGCAAAACAAACGAAAAAAAACCCCAAACAAAAAACTTACAAAAAACGTTCATCCATCACGCGGCGGGACTTTAGCGTTTTTCCTAGTAATAATTAACAAGTAACTAAAAAAAACATGACAACAATCCCCTACAATGCATTAAAAAGCACTTGCAAAGGAAAAGTGGTCCCAAGCAAACTAAAAACTTAAAAAACGCTCATGCATCAACGCGACGGATTTAAAGCGTTTTCCTAGTCATAAGAAATAATTTTTTGATTTGCGCTAAAAAACGTGGCAGTTCTAAGTTCAGAAATTTCAAAGGTCTCCATAAAATTGCATCGCAATTTGAGTATCGGTTCAGCCGGAATAGTGTTAACAAACATACAAAATACAGAAAAGAAAAGAAAAGAAAAAAAAAACAATCCGGATTTTTTTCTTCGGTGTAGTAGAATGGAATCTTCGCTTCGCTCGCTACGCTCATCCAACAAGAATAATTTCATTCGATAAAAGTAAAGTTTACTATCAATTAGTCAAAATTAGGGCAATGCCAAGCTGGTTCGCCTCGATTTTCCGCCAGGGATCGCATGATCGAGGAGTGACCACAGGACTCTTTACTTTTTGGGTTTCCTGGGAACTTACACATGGCGGTGACCCAGGTTCGCCTCGATTCTCCGCCCGGATCGCATGATCTTTGGATGTGACCACCGCCGCCAAGATGTTGTTTAATTCCTATATTATCACGTAAAGACAACAGTGGTCACTTCCCGATCGTTCTGCGCTCTGGTCAAGAGGTATGAATAATGTAGGGAGACAGCATGTAGACCGTTAGGTGGCTCTTAACCCCCCCCCCCCCCCCCCCCCTCGAACTAATGCTACCATTTTTGTTTCTTAAAGGAAAATTTAATCGATTTTTCCCATTTCTGCCTGTTTGCCAATTGGCAGCTGGGGCGTTTAGACGGTAGGGTGTCCAAAGTCACATATGCAAATATAGTTAAAATATTTTTCTAATGCAAATTAATCTTCATTTTTTTAATTTGATTGCAAGACTTAACATCATACATGATGTCAAAACATAATACACCTACTGATTTGCTATATGTATACACAGGGTTTTTCCAAAAAAGTCACAAAATAGTATGAAACTTGTGGTGGCCATTCTTTCATCTGTACGTATATAATCCCCTCAAACTTAAAACAGTGTGTGTTTTCTCACAGCTGAAACTATGTTTTTCTCATGCATGCATGTTTGTCAGTTTACATCTGGGGCGTTTAGACGATAGGAGTGTCCAATGTCTCATATGCAAACATATGTTCATATTTTTTTTTTTTCCTAGGTAAAGTTATCTGCATTTCATTATTTGTTTGCAAAACCTAACATTGTGCACGATGACAACCCTAAAAAAAACAATTACGGATTTGTTTATGGTATATACAGGGTTGTCCAAAAGATATATGATGTTATGCAACATATAGCAGCTTCTTACATCTATATGTAAATTATCCCCTCGAACTAAAAAAAAGGGCTATGTCTTATAGCTGAAACTATAAGTTTTTTTCCACGAATGCATATTTTTCATTTGGTAACGGGGACGTCTTTATTTTAGGAGTATCGTGTAGAAGTTACAATTATACTAAATGATTGAATATTTCGTGTTTTTGCAAGTTGATAAACAATAATTATTCATACTTATTTAAATGTTTGAACTCCTAACCGCGTGCACGCCGTTGCAGGGTGAAAATGTTTTTCTATCATTTCTTTGTGCATTTTACTATTTTATGTTATTATTCACAAGGTTGTCCAAAATGCAAAAATGCAAAATGCAGCTTGTGGCTTTCTTTCCTGATGTACATTTGAGAATATTTTTAAAGCTAATGGGACGCATAAATTGTTTTAGAATTATATACATTTATTTCACATTAAAACCCTGTTTATAGTATGCACGGGGAAACTAGTCAAAATAGATGGGATGCAGAAAGTCTGTAGGCCTACTATACGTCAGAAAGAACCATATTCGGAAAATTTTGCAATGGTTTATATGAAAGAAAGTAGCTCGTTCTTATCCTCTTGATCACGTACACCCTCGAACAGAAGTAAATCAAGGGATGGGTGAAGTCGATACATCTAGAACCTTGATTTACTTATGGTTCGCTGATATGCATCATTGTCATTAGGAAATGCCAATACAATTCTCGTAATAACGAACAAGATTAAACATCTTGATTAATCACCGAGAAGAAGTCCCCTCATTGCCATAATTTAGATATACAAAACGCACTAGCGGTGTAAAAATTGGGTTGATACGAATACAGTTCTACCTAGTCATTTTTTTCCCAGATAATGCACACAGTTGGCTATGACTGCTGTATATGCTGCCTATAAGCCCTATTGTGGCATTGTGTATAGCTAATTAGTATCACAACTCGGCCAATGGAAAACTTTCTCTATACCTAAAATTATTTCTTTAAAATTTGTACAACAAAAATACAACAGAAAAAATTAAGAAATAGCATCGAGCTATAGGCTTACTTTGCAGTTTCTAATCAGTATTTATGGCTTCACCTTCATCACAAACTCCTTGGGTTATAGTAGCTGTGAAGGGTGATACAAATATCCTGCCAAGTCTGTAGGGTGAAATTTTGTTTTGATGTATGTTGATGAGATGAGAAAGAGATTAGCTGTTCTAAATTAAAGTTTATAGTTGAATATCACAAACATTGGGTGTACAATTATTATTACTACACAGTGAGTCCGTAAAAACTGTACATATCTGTATGTATGTCTGTATATGTACATGTGTAATTAAATATAGTCGGTATAAGCACTTCTGAAGGACCATTAGTATGATTATTAGTGTCAGAAGTAAAATACACATTGATTCCATACATAAAGTTTCAATACATTCCATTCTTTTATACTTTTGGCTGTGTGTTTTCTCACATATGAGAAAACAAATTTTTGTAGATACAGGTTCGGGGCAGGGAAGAAATGTGGGAATAATTTAGTGATTGTATTTTGGAAGATATTTGAAACTTTTACAAGAGCGAAGAGAATACGGCAATTTTAAAAAACAACATTAAGCGACTTTGAATACCCCTGCAGGTCAAACGCCCCAGCTGCCAAATGGAAAATAGGTGGATTATTAATCGTGATTTTTTCTGAACAAAACTGCTATAGTGAAATTAGTTTCGGGGGGCCCCGGAGGTCGCTTCCTTTGCACCTGACGGTATATTATGATCGAGTTTGACCTTATTCAAACAATTCTTTACAAGAACACAACCCCACTATTTGGACAACCTGTATTAAAACAGCACATCATTATTGTTTAGGTTAGAATATAAATTCGGTGATGACGGGGCCAACAAATACATTCATTTTGCCCTATTTTTATTGATATTTCTCTCAAATTGCTGTAATTTAAATTCAAAATTTTGGACAACCCTGATAAAAATTTTATTCTTTGCTAAGGCCCAGATACAATACGTATTCTTAGACAGGTTTACTGATTTTAGTAACATGAACACATTTTTAGCACTTAAAAAAAAATGTTGTATATTAGCAATAATATAAAACCCAGCATTTTGGACAGCCCTTGAATTGTTTTTGCATTATTTATTTTTTAATACAGTGGTTCTTTCATTTTATGTATAAATAAAGCTTTAAGCGGATTATATGTCCAATCTTTAATGTTAAAGTGTATAAACAGTAAAATCGATTATTATTAATTTTGGGCACCCCTTTACAAAAAGTGAAATCGCTTTTGTTTTAAAAAATCAAAAATAATGTGTTAAATGATAATTAAAAATAATTTTGGAATTTTATAAAAAAACTTTGACCGTTATAGCAGGTCAAAGTTTCGCAACTTTTGACTTTGGACACCCTGGAGGTCAAACGCCCCAGCTGCCAAGTGGCAAACAGGTGGTTATTAATCTTTGATTTTTTTCTGAACAAAACTGCTATAGTGAAAATTAGTTCGAGGGGGGGGGGAGGGTCGTTTTCCTGAGCACCTAATGGTCTATGCGCTATCTGTGGCTGTACAAATAAACGTGGCCGTTTTGAACGTCTCTGATCGAGTTTTCGCAGATTTGCTGCTTCTCGTTGGTGCTGACCAATATGGCGGCTACTAAAACATAGAGTTTTTCGCAGTATTTACTGCTTCTCGTTGGTGCGACCAATATGGCGACTACCATCGACGGCCGCCCAAGGAGGAAGGAATAATGTAAGGAGGCAGTGTGGCGTCGTCAAAACCATAGCCACTTGAAACGACAATGGTGGTCGGCGAAAGCCTCGAACCAAAGCAAGGTCTTCGGTATTATTAAAGCTTTTGTCAAAGCTATAAAACATTCCAAAACAAAAAAACGCAGCACATCAACAAAAATTACATTCATTGCAGCTCCACCCGTTTGGTCAGAATCGGCCCAAATAGCACGAAAATATCGCACTAAAAATCAAAAAAAAAATCGTAAAAGTACGATATTCATGAGAAATATTTTTTTGATTGTACCCAAAAACGTAGCAAGTCTAAGTTCAGAGATTTCGAGGGTCCCCTCAAATTTTCATCAAGATCGCTATACCGTTTGCCAGTAGAGAGCGAACAAACAGACAGAGAAAAAAAAAAAAAAAAAACATTGAAGCTAAATTTTTTGGGGGGTCAGTGAAATTGAAGTCTTCGCTTCGCTCATCCAATAAAGGTTCTGTGCAAAAATCATTAAAATCGGATAAAGCATGTAGGTGTTATAAGTCAAAGAAATTTTTTAAAAAATCGAAAAAAACGTAAATTGCGATTTTTATGAAAAAATAATTTTTTCGTTGCGCTCAAAAAGGTGCAGTTCTAATTTCAGAGTTTTCGAAGGCGTCCATAAATTTCACCGCAATTGAAGTAACGGTTTAGCCGGAATCGTGTTAACAGACACACAAAAATACAAAAAAAAAAAAAAAAAAGAAAAAAAAAAACATTCCGTTTTTTTTTCGCCAGTGTAGTGAAAGGGAAATCTTCCCCTTCGCTCGCTACGCTCATCCAACAAGACAACCCTGTAATATTTTGTATGAATGTTAATGGCTTGACAAGCATTAACATTCATACAAAATTTTAAACAAAATAACTTTAACACAAGATAACTCATACTATTAAATTCTAAATTTTATAGTGAAACTCCCAGCAACTTTTAAAGAACACTTCTAGCACAGATGTGCTTCTAGCATGAGCATCTTCTAAAATAACTTAAAAATGATTGCACTGGTCTCAAATTTGGCATTTAGTGTGTGTTTCATAACAAAAAATAAAAAGCCACGCCACGCGCTATCTGCTCCTCCCACGTAGTTTTACATCTTGTAGTTTTTCAGCGATGTTAAATGAGCTGATGTCTTGTTTAGAATACACGAATTTGCAGGGGAAACCCAAATTTTTTTCAGATAACTGCTGGTGCTCAAAACTTTATAAAAATCTTTAATCCCGTAAGGGGTGGGGGACTAAAACCCTTCTCCAATCAGAATTCGGGTAGCATTGCCCGAGTATTTTTATTGTTGAGGCTGAGGGTCGTCCGTTCTATTTTTTGTTTTAAGCTTGGCCCAACTCAAATGAGCGCTTTCAGGTGTTGATGATTTCTGCTGAACGGTTGGGTAACATCATTACCAAAACTGGCATGCATGTTAATAAAGACTTTTATATTGATTCAGAAATTGGTTGAAAAAATTTGAAAATTTTCTTCTCTTTCTCGTGAACAGTATCTATTTTGCGTACTACGGTACATGAAATTTTCTTTCGAAAGTTCAAAAACTTTAAAGACGCGTTTTTTAATAAATAACAAGTTTTGGCACTTTCAAAATAAAATTATAGTTGTACACAAAAAAGGTACTGATCGCAGAAAGAGCAGAAACTTTCGAGGGAATGCTATTTTTTTAAACGTGTGTAACAATTGATATATCACCAAATACAAATAAATAGACCGTGTGTGCTGGCCGTGGAGCTGGCGACACTAAACCTAATGCGGAAAGGGAGCTAATGAAAGTTACATGCAAATGTATAGTCTATGTTAATATTCGTGACTACGTCGTAGATAAAGAAAAAAGGAATTAAAATTATAACAACACAAAAAACAACAATTAAAATATTATACGCTTTTCGCATTGTATATTATTGCATAAATATGTATTTTGTATGTGTTTTAGGAATTTTCTATAATGTGGTTAAGGAAGCGGGGAAAAAGAGAAAAGTTGGAAGACCAAGAGATGCTTGCTTGAACAAATTAAACAAAGCATATAGAGGACGGGGCCGTGTCTCGGATAGAGATAGAATTGGGTACAGGGGCGTAACTAGGTATAATTTCGGGGGGGGGGGTAAGTTCTGGCAGCTGGGGTCTGGGCGAAGTTTGTATTTCGTAAATGTTTTGACTGAAAAACGGCAACTCAAGGTTAAAGGATCACCGTTTTGTTTATGAAGGATACAAACTTAGTTGATTTTGGACGTAACATTTCAATTTGATTGCCCAACTAAACCATCATGTGTATAAAGGTAATTTAAATGCACAATAAATAGAAGCAGTTTTGAAATAACTAATGAACAACCCAAAAACTAAAACTAAACTTCTTGAAACTCGGACCTTGAAAACGATTTTTACAGCAACTATCTGTGCTCAAAAAACTTGAAAAAATGAACGGGAAGTGAACCATTTTAGAAAATTTCAACCTACTTTTGATGTAATGAAAATCATACGGGCAAAACATATTCGTTTCACCAATTGAGTCGAATGTATAAGTGAACTGTTTTTAAAACTACTGTTTCTCCTCAAAAAATATGAGCCTAAAGCAGTTTCTGGGGGGGGGAGTTAACCCCCTGGGGCCCTAACCCCTTAGTTACGTCACTGATTGGGAAGACGGTGGGAAGATCGGAAGAAATGGAGAGACTTGGTAGACAAGCAGCAGGATATGGAAGAGTTGTCAGATGAAGAGGAGGCTGAAGAACTGGCTAACCGGCAGCTAAGAAAGCACTAAATAGCCTAGTGAATGAAGCTAACCCCCCCCCCCCCCCCCCCCCCCCCCAAACCAAAAAAATTATAGTGAGACATGGGGATGGATACAAAAATGGTTTATTATGATGTTATACGCTAATGAAATTGGGGACTGTGCCATTTTCTAACAACCTATACACTTCGGGGTAAAACGAAACATTATAGAACAGGTATTTACCATAAAAGTTTAAAGCACTTATGGGTGGTGGTAATTAAGTGTACATTTTTTAAAATTAACAATTGCAATTTTTCGAAAAAGTATTTTGAAATCTTTCTTCTTCTGGGCTGGTAATAATCCCATTTGACAAAAAACAACAAGCACAGCTATGTGGCTTAAAGTTAAATAAAGTTAATGTAAATAAGGCAAGAGATAAGAACATAATCAGTGATGTGGTTTTGAATTATGAAACGATAAAACCAATTTAGTTTTTGTATTATACCTAAATTGGTTTATCATCATCATACCAGTACCACACCACTGTGTAAATAACAAAAATAGTTGAGGTACAGTTGACGTTATTGCTTGAAGTTCTAATGGTGTTTTTGATGTAATCTAGCTGGAATAGCTGGAAATGCTTGGTGTATAATCATCGTGTTTTCTTTTGTTCCAATCAGCCTCATGGTGAATGAAACATACGCCCGTGTCAAGGGTGGTTGTCAAAAACACGTTCAGACTAATTATAAAAGTGCCTATTGTTAACGTTGCTTTTATGCTCTTGACTAAAACCCTTTTTTCTCCTATGTAGATAGCCATTGACAAGGTAGCGAGACTATGGAAATCTTAGATGTTTGGTCAGGTTGGACGCTTTTGAATAATTTGGTGATACCAAACGAGAGCATGATCATTGATCATAGCAGGAAGTTTTCATGAGGGTAAATTATCACGTTGGAAGGGAAAAGGGGGTGACAACACTAATAAATCAAGCTTCTGAAAAGGTGAAGCAAAAAACATAAAACGTTAAATATGCCTTTTTTATTAACAAATAAAAAGATGAACAAATCACTGAACCAAACCAAAAATCACAAAACATCAAAATCACCCAAAAATTAAGGAAATACAAAATCAGCGAACTTAAAAAAGAAAATTGAATCGTATTATCATTCTTTTTTTTCTAAGTTAAGAAAATCACTAAATTTATGTCTGAATCAAAAATCTCGAATGTAAAAAATTTAAAATTTAACAAAATCGTGAAATGAAAAAACATACCTATATCGTGCAACAAGTTGAAAAAAAAACAACAATCACAGAAACAAAAATAAAATCAATAGGCAAAACAAATTGAGAAAATCGTAAAATCAAAACATAGTTGTCAATCGAAACAGGATTTTATTTAGACGTTGAAAAGTACAAAATTGTAAATACAGTGAGGGCATGAGTTACATTATTTAATTTCTTGTTACGTGGGGTACACAATGATTAAATATGTTTAAATGAGACAAAAAAACATGTTTTTATCAGTGAATTTTAATGCTTACGATATATATGCTTTTTTAAATCGCTCATATACTTAGGGGCCCATATGGACAGTGTGGGCATTGAAGAGCTGGTTCCTTCCGCACCAAACTTGGCATGCCTTGTCAAAGGGGCCTTTTTCGCGTAGGGTCTTTTTTCACGCGCTGCACTGGAACGCTGCACTAGTTTCATGAGAATAGTCTTCTGGGGCAGGATAGCAAGCCTCAAAAACACCTGAAACAAGAATAAAGTAGCATAGCAAATTCTCGACTATAGATTGTTGCGACGACCATCTTTGAACAACAAGAACAAAATAAATAAATAATAAGACAAAATATAAGCACTGCCTGACCTTCAGTCATCTCTTCTTAAACCATTCCGGGAATCCGCGCCATTATTGTGTATAGGTCTAATTACCTGGTCATTATGGTGGATGGTTGATGGGAAGATGGTGTATTGTATTTATTGTTATTTTCTTATTTTCTCGACAAAGGGGCGGTTTTGGTGGAGAAGAAAAAAAAAGATGCTATACAAAATGTTACATTTTGACGAAATTCATGCTAAGTACCTATTCAAAATGTAAATGCTTAAAACAGATCTCTAAAAACATTACCTTTGCGAATATGGTAGAATGCCCAATACAAATAAATAGGCCCTTACACTTATTTTTTTCTTATTTATATTTTTGTATTTCTTTTTTGGATGAGCGAAGCGAAGACTTCCCAAATTTCACTGACCCCAAAAAATTTAGCTCGGGTGTGTTTTTTTTTTTTTTTGTTTGTTTTTCCCTCTGTTTGTTCGCTCTCTACCGGGCAAACGGCATATGCGATCTTGATGAAATTTGACAGGACCTTCGAAATCTCTGAACTTAGACTTGCTACGTTTTTTGGGGACAATCGAAGAAATATTTCTCATGAAATCGTACTTTTACGATTTTTTCGATTTTTTGTGCGATATTTTCGTGCCATTTGGCCCAATTCTGATCAAACGGGTGGCGCCCACAAAAGTTCATATTTACATGGACATTAAGGTTATGGTGATGTAGTACATTTTGAAAGGAAAAAGTTAAAAAAAAGTTAGCCAGAATCTTAGAAATAAAGCTTTTAATATAAGATTTTTTGGTTTTTGTACGATATTTTCGTGCCATTTTTGGGGCCCAAATTTTGACCAAACGGGTGGGCTACAACGTTCATATTATACAGGACATTAAGGTTGTGGTGATGTGTACCTTTTGAAAGAAAAAGTTGAAAAAGTTTGCCAGAATACATAGAAAAAAAAGCTTTTAATATAAGTTTTTACGGTAAATAATACCAATTGACAAGAAACAAAAGCAACTTGGGCAACATTCACCCACAATGCGTAGGCAGCAAAACAAAACACTTGCAAAGTAAAGATATTTCCCCCACAAACTAAAAACTATAAAAGCTCATCCATCAACGCGGCCCGGGACTTTAGCGTTTTCCTATTTAAATAATAATTAAGTAACTGTCTCCGACACACCCACCACAGTAGAACATGGAAGTTTCGCTTGTTTTGCATTTGCACCGGTGTCCCCGTTCTTGGTGCGGTACATTTGAAGCAAAGTGCACCTGCAGTGCGATCATGTAAAACTCCCGAGATAACGATAGGAAAAAAGATTTATCGTTATCTCTAGCTACAATAGATAACTTTTGCGATCACGTAAAATACATAGCTAACGTTCTCTATAGAAAGCGATTTCTACTAGAAAACTTCTTTATCGACGTACGGGTAATAATTATCGACGTACATATTATTGTACGTCGATAAATTATCGTACCTTCACAGCCATGTTTACAGCGTTAAATCGCAAATAAAAATCATTGCAAGGCAGTGAAAAATGAAAAAAGCGGTAAATTCAAATAGTCCAACATGACGTAAATTCATATCGTAGCCTACGTAATAAAATGATAAAAATATAACAAATAATAATAAATAATAATAATAACATAATAATAAAATCAATAATAATAATAATAATTAATAATAATAATAACTATAAATAATAAATTTTAAAAAATAGTAAAAAAAATGTCTGGATTATTTATTAATTCATTGCATAATGTAGCCTTGGTTACAATTTACAAGCCCAAATGATTTTTCAAGTTTTATACAATCCCTGACCATCCAGAGAAAAGCTTTATTATTATTAGGTAGGTTTAATTGGATGTAGAAAGACAGTAGGTCTTCTTGCACAACCCTATGTTTTGTATGCAAAGTTCATACTCGATTTCCAAGGCAAAATTACAATTTCCATCCCTTACAGCCTACAACATTGTAGAAAGACTCCCTTGCAGATAGTTGATTGGCTATGGTTCTATTAGCCCACCATTTGGGAAGGTATACTAGGAAGGATAAAGTGAACACAGATAGTGTAGGCCTAAGTAACAAATAAGCAGCTACCAGTGGTGTCAAACTGTTTTCAAATATCAGGATTTAGCATTTGTATGGGTTTAAAGGCACTTTTTCAGACAAACTACACTAATTGTTTCCAATAAGCAAGCATAAAAGTGTAAAATAAAAAAATTTTCTTATTATAGGTACTTTTTATAAGGGGAAAAAGTTGAAACTAATTCTACAGAAACAAGGCATTTTTGTTTACAATTCAAAATAATTAGCATGTGTGTGTGTCACATGAACCAAATCTACACAAGTGCCTCAGACTGTATAAATATAATGCCTCTTCTATTATCATTTAGGCCCTACACAGACAATTTGATTTGTGTAGTGTTTACTGAAATGCAATCAAATTTTGGTTAGAAATTTCATCTTTATATAAATTTTTGGGTTCACTCCTTGTGAAGGACAGAATTTACATTTTAAATCTAGGGGGAGGTTTTTTTTTAAATACATATTTAATATCCTATTGATTAATGTGGTAGCCATACTAAAGAAGATCAATATGGTTGTAGAGGAAGTAGGAGCCAAAATGTCAATGATGCAGATTTATTAGAAATGTGGTAGGCCTACATAACTAGCTACTATTTTGAGGTCTAGAGAATAATTGTGCTTTTTTTTATTTTATAGTTTAAAGCATGGACCTCTTTCAGGCATACTACAAAATCAAAATCAAATAGTGTCTTTGTTAAAATCCATACAATGTTTCTGTTTTAATACAATAATATTTAAAAATACATCCAAGCAAAATATAAGTAGGGCCTACCTAATACAGTAGGCCTTCCCAGGTAAACCCTCTACTGTAGATAGCTGTCAAGCCTATACTTACTGTACATAGGCCTAGGTGGGTTCATATTTTAAAAGAAATGTTATACACAAAGGATTAAACATTACAACTACATAGTGCTTGAAAAGTTGAAAACTGCATTCTTTAGCCCATTCACTCAGTGTTTTTCTGCCAATCACCTAGGTACCTTGTTTAGCATTAAAATATGGAAGGTACAAGTTAAGTTACCAAGTATTCAGATTTTAAATAGTTGGAAATAAATTGAAAAAATTAAATCATTTATCTCAGCCGGGTATCGAACCTGGGTCTGTCATATTGGTCTTGAATTACATGTACGTGATTCAGTGTTTTGTTGATTGAGTAGGTAGAGATTCTTTTATGTGTACCGGTAACAGAGAATAGCTGTCCGTAGTGGATCATAAGGTTTGCGTGCAGGTCCCAAGTTTGATCCTTTCTCACGGCCTGGGGTTTTGGTCGAACTAAGTAACTGTAGGGCAAGGCTTGGGGTAAGTTCTCCGAGCAAGATAAGGGCCTACAGACTAGGGGCACTGTAGACTAGCTTAGACAAGTGATGAGTTAGCTAGGCTAGCCTATGCTAGGCCCAAACCTTCTCAGGTTGACAAATGACATGCCCCTATCCTATCGCATTCATCACAAAGCATATATGCAATATGAGAACAGCACCTAGTGGGCTTACATAGGGATGACATGAAATTAACTGCGGGTCAAATGCCATTGTGTAGGCCCTAGACCCATCCCTTATGTGTGTCGGCATAGCCTACACTAAGCCCAGAACCGAATACTAATGCGAAAAGTAAGGTTAGAGGAGCCCTGCGATCTAGGCTAAGCATCAAAGCCTACTGTACTATTCTATACTACTACTCCTACCTGCCGGGCTTAAATTGACTAGGCCTAACACTTGTGATATGACTAGTCGTATTTGGCCCTACAGAAAAATAATAGGGACTTACTACGCCTGGGCCCTAGGCCCCTAGCGCAGTGTTTGACAGGACTGTCACCCACCAATGTAAAGAAGGTTAGGTTGTTATGCAGGCCAACATGGCCTACACGGCTGACGGCTGGAAACTCGGAAAGGGTGTAGCAGCTGTGCCAAGAGGAGGCAAATTCAAAATAGTCTCTTATGAATTACATATTTTCGTACGGCCGTATGGATGCCCGGTACACGGTGGACTAGAGTCCTTGTAATCTAGCCTTCATGGTAAGCTTACGCACAGTATGGGCTAGGCCTTACATACGCCCACGACAAAACTGAGCAATTTGAAGATTATTTGATAAAGTTATTGAACCTAGATAGTTTATTATTGTTCTGCCCTACCTTTTTATGTGATCTACGTGTAACAAATAACATCTAAAGGCATCATTTTATTGTTATTAAATATAAAGAGCTGAGGCGGTATTGATATGAAACAAGTCCGCCCTTTTTTAATTTGAGCTTTCTATAGGTGACAACTCGTAAAAGCGATCTCCTTTGCTCACGCTAAATATTTGTCACTGTAGTTATCGTTGTCTATAGAGAAGTGATGTCACGAGTTACGTGGGCGGACTTTTGGATAGTTGTCCAAAGAATTGGGGATAACGATAGAGAGCTCATGAGCTTCTATAGAAATCGATTTCTACAAGCTTACATGATCGCACTGCTGGTAGATAATGTCCAACCCCCGCCGGTTGGTGAATGTAGCTCAGGAATTCGATGATCAATCCGTCCCTACACATGGCCCCGCACGTTTTACATGCTGTTTTCAATGAATGATTTGTACATTCGAGATTCTTGTATTAAACAGCTTCTTTTTTACTATCTTACTTTGTCGATATCATAGCTAACTGGATCAATCGCACGAGAAAATAACGAATGACCATAAGCAAAACCTTCTACAAAGGGGAAGCAAAAAAATGGGGCACTTTCTTCCTGCCTCTTCACTGTTTACTAACAAGAGGTCTTGCCCGGATTCGTTCTTTCAGCAGGGCTTTCCTCCATCACCCTCCCATCATGCGTTTTAAGCAAAATTGCTGTTCGCTCTGCTGACTGATACCGCAGGTTTTGTCACGAAAGTGGAAGTATAGGGCTCTACAGTTGCACTATTAAAAAATATATATATATATATATATATATATATATTTCTCGAAGAATAACTGACGAAGAACATTTAGACGAAGAAGGCAAGATTCTACGTGAGGCACTGCTCAGTAACGGGATTCCTAACCCGGTTGTTCCACAAGGCTTGGAAAAGAAGAACCCGACAGAAGAAACTCAAATCGATCCAGTAGACAAACCAAGAGCCACTGCATATTTGCCATATGTTCGAGGGACCACCGACCGAATTGGCAACTACTGGCTATTGAAAACATCAAGACGGTCTTTTCGACAGATAGAACTTAGGCGAAATGATTTGGTAGCCACAAAGACAAGTTCATTTTGGGGGGTTGGGGCGTCTACGAGATTCCGTGTGGAGACTGTTCGCAGACATATGTTGGACAAACTGGTCGAAATATGTCGATGCGTCTACAGGAACATAAACTCCCCCGTCAAAAGATGGAAAAAAACATCTGCTTTGGCACAACATGTCAAGAAGGAGGGTCATTCCATTGATTTTGACGGAATGAGGCCTCTTGCCATGGTAAGCCATCTATTTTAGTCGAATCGTCAGAGAGGCAGTGGAAATTGAGAAGCGCCCACTCAATCTTAACAAACGAGACGATGGCAAGCGTTTGGCTCAATCGTGGAAGCCTGCTTTGATTGCGAGGGTTTGTCAAAGAAAGCGGTATAGCGGCCGATAGAGTGCCTGCAGTTCTAGACGAACGTGGGACGGGACCCCAAACCCTCTTGTCTAGAAATTTGGAATCCAGCAGAATAACTAGAAGTCATACTGCAGCTCTTTAAAAGTATGAGACGGAGCCGCCTATGGTACCAAAGACATGAAGACAGCGATAGGCCTGCTAGAATGGTCACAAGAAAATCACACTCACAATGCAACCAAGTGATTTGATTTAGGTTTACTGCAATTGGATCTTTTTAATTTTTTTTTTTTGCTAGGGAGTGTGTTTTTTTTTTTTTATTTGTTTATTTTTATAATGCTGTTGTTTTTTTATTTAATTTTTGTTTTACCCTTCCCTTGAAAATGGAAACATAGTTTTTCTGAAACGTTGGGATTAAAAGTTATTTTCTATAATACTGTGCGTGATTATTTACCGTAAAGATACTTAAAACATTAAACCCTGGATCACGAAAACTTAAGACAAAACATAATATTATATATTTTTTTTTTAAATATTGTGTTTCACAATTTCGATTTTGGAAAAAGGCCAAAATTGAGTATATTTGTGTTTTTTTTCTGATTGATTAAGATGATATTTTAGAAATCTACGACCGTAGGGCTATACATGGCTTTATTGACAAATTTGCAAACGTTTTATATACGTTGTATTATGCTTCTTGGCCGAGTGAACAGCTATGTGCCAACAGACAAAATGTGTCTACGTCCATTCCCTGCTAATCTAAGGGCTAACTTTACTACATTGCTGTAAGTAATTGAAGAACTAAATTATTGTATATTGCCAATGGTGCATGAATAATGAGCGATGGGAAGCTGAGTCATGCTGTGTAAACCCGTTTTTTCACAACATGTAAACTAGTCGCTATATTCTACATGGACTGATAAGAATAAAATATAAAGAAAAATAATCAAATCAAATAATAATCACTTTTTGCAATTGTACATCCAAATTTAGTACATTATTTTGCAATAATAATTGCAAACAACTTGATTAATCTCAAATATTAAAATTCTGTATCAATAAATTTGAAAAGTGTAATCTAAAACTATAGTAATATTCTGGCGTATAGGGCAAACATATTTTGTAGGTATAGGCGAACAAATTGTGAAAGTAGGAAATATGGTAATCTTTGGTTCAGGTACTAATCGTTAATGTTCTGTCGAGTATTTGTAAATCAAAAATTAAAGAGATGTGGTGTAATATGTTTTCTAGCAAATTAGTTTTTTTTATTAGCCGTCGAAGAGTAGAAATCGATGGGTCAGTTGCAAAAAGTGATCGACTGGAATCGTTAAGGCTATTCGACCGCGTTTTTCTATTTTCCAAATATGCTATCAAGTCAAAAAATAGTTAATGGCTTTGAAACCTGGCTATTTAAGAGTTTAAAAATATTTTTTTTCAAATTTTCTGATCGGGTACACGGCCAATATAGCCACCTCAAAATAATTTCAAACTTCAATTCGCTAAGGCAAACCATTCAACGTAGGGTGTTGTGTTTTTGTGACATTAATTTCAACTGGTTTTCTATAGGCTGCCCAAAGATTTTTTTTTACAATTGTCTCTCCTGCGAATTTTTTCGTTTGGCTTTATTTTTTACCAAATTTGTACCGCGAACAAAAAAAATTCGCACACGCTAAATTATTTGAGTGGTTTTTTCACTCAATACGCCGAGGATGGTCACTTCACTCGTTTTGAGTTTTCGTCACTCAATTTTAACGGGAAAATTGTCATCGATGTATTGGGTGATCATTATTTCGCTCAAATGTGCTGAGTGACCATGTGACACCACTCTTATTTAGCGATGTTAGTCAATAGTGAGCGATGCATAAAGGCGTGTTCAAGGGATTAGTGTTGAGATTGATCTAAGCGATGAATGGGGCTTCTCCTTATTGTATGTCTACTGTTTTGTCCTGATCGGTGCCAAGTTAGGGGATGAATAGCAGAGATTTTACCGGCGACGTTTCAAATGTCACTGGTAATAATTGCTGTCATGGACTCATGACAAAGAACGAGGTAGGCATTCCAATATATATCAACGTCCTCTGAACACGTTCCAGCATCTTCGAAACCAACAAAATCGTCAGTGTCTGTTAGTTCGTGACCGTGTGCGCATTGCCATTTGCCAGTGTAAGTCTTCAAGGAAAAATAGTTATTACCGGTGTAGTGATGAAGTGTGCAACGTTCTAATTGGAAGGCATTTCTGGGGGAAAACGCCGAAAAGTAAAAGGTTAGGGCCTAAATGTCGACATCTGTTGTACTTCTATATGCACAAATAGTTCATTTTGTTTTCATTGTTTTAGTTGAAAAAAACATAATATTTTCCTGTGTAGGCCTAGATAAAACTTAATGGAAATTTATTTTTGCATGCCTTTCATGGGCGTCCACAGTGAAGAGAGAAAAACGCAGTCGTCCATCTACATATCAATGTGATGTTTGCATACAGCGGCTATAATACTATTTGTAGTTTTTATGATATTGACCTATTACATGAGTTAAAAAATAACATAATATATCATGTGTACTATATGCAATACGTATACTAAATTTTTAAATGCACTTGAGCGATTTATCTCCCTTTCCTTCCCCCCCACCGCTATTTTTTGATTAAATTTGCGATATTTTTTTAGGGAAGTAGTTTGTCTCAATTTTGAGTGTTTTTCGTTCTATTTGAGTTATTAATACCCTAAATAGAGAGTATCTTTGAAGCCAAATATCGCTATTATTTGAGTGAATTTCGATCTTTTATAAGCGATTATACCCTTATTTTAGAGTGAAAATTTCGCTCTATAATTGAGTGGAATTATTTCACTCAATCTAGGAGTGGTGGTCACTCAGGAAGAGTGGTGCAAATACAAGCTAAAAAAGGAGCGAAATTTTACCGATTTGAGTGTTTTTCCGCTCTTTTAATTTAGAGTGCGGGAAAGGGCAATGTTAATTAGAAAAATCTTTTTTCCTTTAGTCAGTCTATAGAAAAACCCGTTTAAAATTAACGTCACAAAAACACAACACCCTACGTTTAATGGTGTGCCCCGGCGAATTGAAGTTGAAATTATTTTGAGGTGGCTATATGGCATGTACGGATCAGAAAATTTTGAAAAAATATTTTTTTGATTTTCTAAAATGCCAGGTTTTAAAGCCATTAACTATGTTTTGACTTGGTAGCATATTTTGGGAAAAAAGGCGGTCGAATAGCCTTCCGTCATAAATAGATCAATCCAATAACTAAGGTTTTCGTTTCTTTATGAATTGTACGACGTTGTCACAATTTCTGTATACATGGTGGCAGGAACGAGCAACACTATGGTGGTAGGAACGAGCAACACTATGGTTGGAGGAACGAGCAACACTATGGTGGGAGGAACGAGCAACACTATGGTGGCAGGAACGAGCAACACTAACGTTTTACGGAGATCTCGTGACCCCTATCTTCCATAACATACACATACCAATACCATGATGCAATAAAACGTCGTCAAGGTGGGAAGCTAGAAACGAGCATGAGATGCGCATGGCCAGACACAATGTGTGGCCTAGAGAGATATACTATTCGCCCAGGAGAGGGACATTGAATCAGGCACAGTAAACAATGTAATACGTGTCGGTTTATTAGGTGAAGTAAAATTATAAATCATGAAAAATTTTCATGTAGGCATAAGTCATTTGTAGAGAGAGCATAGTTATTTTTCTGCAGCCAGTGGGCTGGCATCCCATTTATAACCTTGCTTGGCTGTCAAGTAAGAATGTGTACGCTCTTTTGATCAAAAGCAAACTTTCAAAGTATGGCCGATTAGTAAGAAAAACGTGCTAAAAATGGCCGGTTTTGCTTTTTTCAAAATCCCAAAAAAATATTAAGAAGTAGCTAAATAAAGAATGACTTTTGACTATAAGTTGGACTATTTACGCCTCCGTGGCATCCATTTAATAAAATACAATC